>OZ020193.1:33254023-33534023 GCA_963971165.1 Philopedon plagiatum | reverse complement strand
TGTTTGTTGTTTGGGTGTGTGTTGTAAAATTTGTGTATTCTTTCTTTAAAAATTTTGTTTATAAGCTGCTGCGGATAGTTATTTATTTTTAAAGTTTCTTTTGCTTTGTTGATTGCCCTTTCTCTAAATTCGGGATCAGATAGTTTTATGCTGCGGTCTGCGAGCCCAATAATAACGGTTTTTTTTTGAGATAGGGGGTGCTGTGAGTCAAAATGTAGGTATCTTGCAGACCAAGTTTTTTTAGTGTACCATTCTGTTCTTATTTTGTTGTTTTTATTGTATAGAGTTAGGTCAAGAAAGTTGATTTTGTTTTCGTTTTGTTTTTCTATTGTAAATTGTAGTTTGTGGTGGTAACTGTTAAATTTTTCTAGAATCAAGTTGCATTTATTTTTGGGTACAGCTGTTATACAGTCGTCGACATATCTGTAGAAAAAAGGTAAAGGGAAATCTAAGGGCGGGATTGTGTTTTCTTCGAGGTCTTCCAGGACGAGTTGGGCAATTACACTGGAAATTGAGGCACCCATAGCACATCCATCTATTTGTTTATAGAATTTTTTTTCATATTGGAAATATGTGGAGTTTAAGGTGATTTCAACCGCATTTAGAAATTCGTTTAGTGGTATGTCGGTGAAGGATTTTATTTTATCCCATTTTTTTGTTATTATTTCTTTTGTAAGATTGATAGGTATGTTTGTGTATAGTGATATAACGTCTAGAGATATCAGTAAGTGATCTTCGGGGATAATTATATTTTTAATTTTATTTTTGAAATCCATCGAATCTTTAATATAATAATTGTTTTTGTTTACAACGTTCTCTAAAATATTTTTTAAAAATTTGGAAAGGTTTTCAAATGGAGATTGGATGCACGACACTATGGGTCTAAGTGGAATATCCTCTTTGTGCAATTTCGGAAGTCCGTATATTCGTGGGGGTAGGGCGTTGTGAATTTTTAGTTTTTTTGCGGTGTTTGGTGATATAAAGGTTTTGTTTTCCCAATGTGTTATTATATCGTTGTTTTGTTTTTGGTATATGTTTGTTGGGTCGTTTCTTAATTCTTTATAGGTTTTGGAGTCTTGTAATAAGTTGGTCATTTTTTGTTCGTATTCGGTGGTGTACATTATAACAGTTTTATTGGTTTTGTCGGGTACCAATACTTTTAGGTTTTTATTTTTCTTTAAGAATGTTTCTGTTTTTCGTGTTTTTCTGAGTAATTCTTTTTTTGTATTGTTTTTTGTCGCGTGATTAAAGTTATTTTTATAATTAGTTATAATGTTGCAGCAGGTCGACCTTAGTTCATCTTTTTTTTCATTGCTTAGATTAGTTAGTGAGGTTTCGATGTTGCTAATGGTACACGGTACATGGTACAGAATGGTACACTAAAAAAACTTGGTCTGCAAGATACCTACATTTTGACTCACAGCACCCCCTATCTCAAAAAAAAACCGTTATTATTGGGCTCGCAGACCGCAGCATAAAACTATCTGATCCCGAATTTAGAGAAAGGGCAATCAACAAAGCAAAAGAAACTTTAAAAATAAATAACTATCCGCAGCAGCTTATAAACAA
This sequence comes from Philopedon plagiatum, assembly GCA_963971165.1. Lineage (NCBI taxonomy): Eukaryota > Metazoa > Arthropoda > Insecta > Coleoptera > Curculionidae > Philopedon > Philopedon plagiatum. Next base: position 33,532,454 of record OZ020193.1, on the reverse strand, counting down.
AATTTTTAAAGAAAGAATACACAAATTTTACAACACACACCCAAACAACAAACATACAACAAAAAATAATAAAAATTACTTATCATTACCATATATTCCTAACCTATCAGAAAAAATTCAAAACGTTTTTAAAAACTACGACATAACTGTCAGCCACAAAGGCCACAATCTTTTAAGAAAAAATTTCAGCAAGCTAAAATCAACAATCCCCAAAGATAAAAAAACTCACGTTGTGTATGAAATTCCATGCAATAACTGCCACGCCGTTTATATTGGACAGACCAGCCAACACTTAAAAAACAGAATAAATGGACACAAATTCGACAAAAAAAACAAGACTGCCTTATCACATCACAGCGACGAAAATCAACATACTTTCAACTATAAAAACACAAAAATCCTAAATACAGAAAATCATTCTAAAAAACGAGAAATACTTGAAATGATCGAAATCCAAAGAAACAAAAACGCTATAAACGCTAAATCCGACACAAAAAACCTTCACAAAGTTTACCATAATATTATAAAATAAACTCACCCTTCTCACAAGCTACATAATACTAATAACTAATTAATTAAAAAATAATAAATAAAAACACATAGACCTCAAAACAATAATTGGACCCCTTAAGCCAAATAGATACATCTGGCAAACACTCCCAAATTGTCAGACGACCCTTTCGCCAAAAGTAGATGTGCGTTTTTCAGTTACCATTTAATAAAGCTAGACTAAATATGTATATACCGACTTATCTGTTTAAAAACTTCAAAGTAACAGAAAGTGCAATTTTTTATAAAGTGCCTCGCAGTACAATGTGCCAATCCTTGGATTTTTAATAAAAGGTAACACCTATATACTTATATATAAACTTAGTAACTAGTTCCTAGAATATTACCTAAAAACTGTTAAAATAAAAAAATGTTTTCAGCTACTGCACTCTGATGAAGGTATATCTATTACCGAAACGTTAGTAATATAAAATGTAACCAAAAACACCACATTTTATTTGCCTCACAACGGACTAAATCCCCAAGAAAACAAAATTAAAAACTATATATATATATATACATAACATATTTCTATTCTAGAAGTATGCAGGTGAAACGTCGAATTTTGTTTCGTTTGTGTATTATTTACCCTTAACAATATCTTTCCATTGTAAGTTTCACTAAACAAGATATTAACGTTAGAAAATATGTGTGTTAATAAAAATTAGTCCAAAATAACTTTTTTAGAAAAAAAAAATCAAAAAATCTTTTTTTTAAATCGCTGATTTTTTTTTTAATCATGATTTTTATTAACCCTTGTTTTAACAGTTTTGCGCTACCTTTCATATTAACACCAGAAATAAATTGAATTGAAAATTCGAAAAGTTAGTTTTTCCAAAATAACTTGAGAATGGAAAATCATCTGAAAAATTTCGGATCATTTTATTGGTTCTTTAATAACACCACTATTTTCCATTTAACCAATTTTGTATTTCTAACTATTAACGAGATCATTATCTCGGACACCGTGTATATGTACTTAAGCCAGTGCTTAGATTTTTGCATTTTAAGAATTTCTGTCTTTAAGCCAGATTAGATATTTTGCGTAGGGTGACAATAGTTGTCAAGTGGAGCTGTATCGTTTCACAAAACGCCGCTCGTAATGGAAATACCGACAGAAAAAGATACTGAGCAAACCTGAGTTAACCTGCACATTCAACTTTTTTTGAGTTTGGTCAGGTTAAGTTAGGTTTGTTTTGGAAACATCCTCTATATTAGTACCTATGGCTGATCCTTCCTATTAAGTAGTACTTAAGTATTTGTATTTACTGTAAAAATTAGCTATTAATTATTTTTTTCAGGATCGTCACCGTCTGAAACTGAAGAAAATGCTGTTCCTGCCACGCATTCAAAAATAACAGCGGAAGGTAAGTACATTTATATGCTTTTGTTCAATTTGCATGGCCTTTTATTGGACAGTGTCGCAACCAGAGGGCTGCGCCCACCCCCCCCCCCCCCCCCGAGCTTTCCGGATTTACGTCTAACTATAATTTACATCCCCCTTCTGTCACCAGTGCCCAGGGTTCCATCCCCAAGTTAAAATCTTGGTTGCGCTACTGGGTGTCATTTTGTTATAAACATATTAAAGCAAATTGATTGATTGAATTGTGACACTGGATTTATGTTTTAGATACAGTACCTGATAAACCGACCTTTGCAATATCTCCTTCAAAACCAGGAAGAGTATTTCACATAAGACCTTATTCTACTAGTGAGGTGGTTAAGGAAGAACCCACACTATTAAGTCCACCCTCTCAGAGTGTAGCGAGTAACCCTAATACAGTAAATAGAATAAGAGTACGAAACCCTGAAGAATTGCGAATGGGTATTGTTCCGAGTGGTAAGTCATAGCCCGTTCAATATGAAAAAAAAAAGTAAATGAAAAAAATTATTTATTAGGTACCTGTTAAAAATATACTTTTTTGTTGGCTTTGCAAAAATAGTTAATTTATATGATTTTAAAATACTTTTCGTTGATTTTTCTGCGAGAAAAGTATATTTTTTAATGTTAGCGACTCAAATTAAGGAAGCCAGCTGCAATCAGCTGATTTTTAACGGAAAAGAAGGGCACACTAGACAAAATTGACAAAGATGTCAATTAACTCGATAATGAAGTCAAAGACGAAACAAAAATATTCCCCATTATTGCAGTTAGCAAATCGCTTGAAGAGGTCGCTACGTTCTTAATTTGAGTCGCCAATTTCTTGTTACAATGCGTGTATTTTTTTATTGCATCAAGGAAGCTACACTAGCGGAAACAATTAAGGGATCAAAAAAAATCTCAATTTTGTGCGATTTTTCACATGGCTGGATCTTTGGTAAAAATGGTCATATTTGAGTGAAAAAAAAAGCAATTTGAAGCTTGAAGTGTCTAGTTTAAGGATCTTGCTATAAAAAAATTTTCCACGCAACAATTAGCGCAAAATCCTAATGGATATCATGGAAAGAAAATTTTTCTAAAGTTTTTGCAATCTTATTTTTCGTGTACGGACTTGAAAAATTTTTTTCAACCTAACCACTATAGGAATTGGATAGGTTATTCATTTAGCTTCACTTTCTTTTTGTGTCGGCCTCGATCCGACCATTCCTCGCTGAGTTATCAGACTTTGAATGCAAATGCGTCATTTTCTCTTCTCTCAGCAATATCTCAGGAACCAATGGTCCCGCAGAAAATGGAAGGGGGGTTTCGGAAACTTGGATCTATTCTCTACAATGCTCTGGCATGTTTTTTCAGAAAAAAAAATTTTTTCATCCTTAACATGACTTTGAACAATTGTGAAAAACAGGACTTTTTCAGGTCTTTTAGAAAATCACGTGCCACATTGACAATATTAGGAAAATAACTAATGTTACGTGTGCATCTTACAGGCCATTGTACCCTTAAAAGCCCTACAGAGTTTCAACCTGATCCATCAAGCCGTTTTATTGTTTCATTCGATTGAATTGTTGAAAAAATTGAAGGATCTCGTTCTTTTGCCTTGAGAGCTCATAATCTGTACAAAAGTGGGAAAAAAATTCTCGTAATTTTTTTCCACAGTGTTATTACGTAAAGCGTTTGGAGTCATGGAAAAAAAACATTCTGCAAAAATAAAAAAACATTTGTTTCTGAAAAATTGAAAAAAATTTATTTTTGAAAAATTTCTCTTTTTGAAGCGATCTTCACAAATTTTGCAAAACCACCGGCATTAGAGTTACCCAAAGCGTACCAGGTGGAGGTCGCACGGTCGGATTTACGCTCCTTTGTATGTGTGTGTGTTCCCTTAAGAGAAATGAGACCCGGTGGTTCGTCATTTCCACCTTATTTCATGACTCCAAACTCATTCTTTAAAGAGTGTGTGTTTATGTGTGTGTATGTTTTAATCCGTTCAATAACGGGTTTTGCCGCCCCTGCTCTCTAACAGCCCTCAATCGTTCTGCCATATTGATGCATCGGGTTGCGGAATGGTGTTCCAAATTCACTGAAGTACGCACTCTAATGTGGCAATGTTATGGAAATTGTTATACTCCCTCTGCAATCGATAGAGAATATTGGGAAAATGACTAATGTGAGGTGTGCATTTTACAGGCCATTGTACCCATAGAAGCCCTACAAAAGTCCAATTTGATCCATCAAGCCGTTTTTGTGTTTCATTCGATCGAATTTTTGAAAAAACTGAACGATCACGTTTTTTGCTTTCTTTTCATGACTCCAAACGCTTTCCGCAATACAAATGTGGAAACAAATTAGGAGAAATGTTTTTTTCCATTTTTTTACAGATTATAAGCTCTCAAGGCAAAAGAACGCGATCCTTCAATTTTTTCAACAATTCAATCGAATGAAACAATAAAACGGCTTGATGGATCAGGTTGAAACTCTGTAGGGCTTTTAGGGGTGCAATGGCCTGTAAGATGCACACATAACATTAGTCATGTTCCCAATAGTCTCAATGTGGCACATGATTTTCTAAAAGACCTGAAAAAGTCCTGTTTTTCACAATTATTGTTCAAAGTCATGTTAAGGATGAAAAACAATTTTTTTTTCTGAAAAAACATGCCAGAGCTTTGTAGAGAATACTGCCTCCATAACGAAGAGGGCAGTAAGTATATATGGAAACCCATATATACTTACTGCCCTCTTCGTTATGACGGCAGAATAGATCCAAGTTTCCGAAACCCCTTCCATTTTCTGCGGGACCATTGGTTTTTGAGATATTGCTGAGAGAAGAGAAAATGACGCATTTGCATTCAAAGTCTGATAACTCAGCGAGGAATGGTCGTATCGAGGCCGACACAAAAAGAAAGTGAAGCTAAATGAACAACCTATCCAATCCATATAGTGGTTAGGTTGAAAATTTTTTTTCAATCACAAGTTGTAAGTTCTGTTTTAATTTATCTATTAAGTATTTGGATATAAATATTGTTGCCAAACAAAAAGACCAAAAAAATTATGTTTTGTTTTAAAACATTATTTTCTTATACGTTTTATTAATATTCACATGTATTAAAAAACTGTGGAAACAAAAATATCTTTTTTACATACTCTATACTCTATGTATTTCTTTATTTTTTAACCTCGTGTATTATTGTAGTTTTTGTGACATTATTTCATGCCCGATCTGGGTTTTCTTATACAGAGTACAGAGTGTTATGAAAATTGTTTAATATATTGAAATGTGTGACTCCTGGGGTAGTCTACAGACAGTCCCAATACTTTTTCCCATCAAATTGTACATTTTTTACAAGCTTTTATTTAACTTCACCTGTTCGTATGTATGTATGTATGTTAGTATGTTTAGGTCAAATATTGCAATCAAACTTTCGACTAGTTCTAATTAAGCTAGAGGTTTGAAATTTTGTACACGTGTATAAGTCCGGTGACAATGCAATATAGTATATTTAATATTGTTCTAAATCCAATATGGCGGACGCCCCAAGATGGCGGATTACCTTTTTCTTCACAATCCCTTGATATGGGCATCAAATGAAAGGGTTTGACGAGTAAAATACGATAATCTATCTGACGTCATTCTAAACCCAATATGGCGGACGCCACAAGATGGCAGATTTCCTTTGTCTTCACAACCCCCTTGACATTTGTATCAAATGAAAGGGTTTGACGAGTAGAACACGATAAGCTGTGTGACGTCATTCTAAACCCAATATGGCGGTCGCCACAAGATGGCGGATTACCGTTTTCTTAACAGTCGCCTTGATATGAGCATTAAATGAAAGAGTTTGACGAGTAGAATACGATAATAGGTAAAATTTCTTGTAAAAGTGATTCATTATCAGAAATGCATAGGTTAAGCCATAACTTAAAATTTAAAAATAAAATCTTGTAAAAATACTGTTTAAAAACAAACTTTTATTATTTAGATGTACTAAAACGAAAAAAATAAGTGTAGTTTTTTCATTGTGGCAATGCTCAATGCTATTTATAAGTGGGCGTAGTTCGCGTGGGTGGATTCTAATAAAAGTAGTATCAAAGTTATGAAACAGATATAATATATTGTGTTAAATTAATTGTCTTAAACGCTTGCCGCATGAATAGAAAAGAAAAAAATACATAGGTATCTACTTACAATTTCTGCCAAACAAAATTAATGCCTGTATGAATTTTTCGAGCGCTACAAGCTTTTAAGACAATAAATTTAACATAATATATTATATCTGTTTCAGTGATAACTTTGATATTACTTTTATTAGGACCCACCCACGCGAACTACATCCACTTATAAATAGCATTTAGCATTGCCACAATGAAAAAACTATACTTATTTTTTTCGATTTAGTACATCTAAATAATAAAAGCTTGTTTTTAAAAAGTATTTCTTACAAGATTTTATTTATTTTAAACAATACCTTAGGGTATTATTTACCATCCATATCTGACGCTTCCAACCGCTGCGTTTCCAAACTTAAATATTACCTTCACATCTCATTTTTTAGCAGTTTTAGTGCAATCCTAAAATAATCTAAAGCATTTTTAATTCTGAAGACTTATTTTATCAAAAATGCGTCTTTAATAGCAATTTCGTTTCTTAAGATGGAAAAATATGGACCATTCACTCGTGAAATTCAGTAGAAATTGTAACGAGAACGAATCAGGCTCTATGTTATACAGTTAACACAAAAAATTATGACTTACATATTACTTTATTAATTAGGGTTCGACCGACATACATTTTTTTGCCGATACCGATAATTGTTACTATTTTTATCCGAGTTCATACCAGGATCAAACTTTCCAAAATATAATTTATATTTTGTAACCTTTGTCAGGATTTACCGGTTTCAGTATATTGTGCAATGAATTTCAGAACACCCTGTATAACTTATTACTTTGTCACTATGAAGTAAATATAAAATTATCTATATTTTAGATGCAATAATCGATGATACGAGCGTAGCATTATCTTTAAAACAAGGAACGATAGTTGACTTAAGACCTTATACTAGTGCTGTTATTGATACAGAGCCAATGCCGTTGAGCCCATCCTTTCAGAGCGCAGCGAGTAACAGTGGTAATGACGAAAATGAAGTAATGGTAGGAAGTCCACAAAGTTTAGAAAAGGTTTTTTTGAACGGTAGGCATAATCATTTCAGTTTTATAACTAGCTAGCTTCCACCCGCGAAGATAATCATTTGGAAACCAAGAAAATCGCTAAAATATCAGAATAATTGAATGGTTTTAATGACGACTTACTAACAATGACAGGACAAAAACCTGCCAAAACATAACTGATCAACTAGAAGATCTTAATTTTAACCAGTAGTCAGTAGTAAATCTTGGTGAATCTGAACATTATTTTTTAGAGTACTTCTATAAGGTTTCGAGTTAATAGGGACATCTAATATTTTTTCTCCATATAAAGTTTGGACCCCTGTTACACCCCCACAGGGGTTGAAAAAACTTTCTTTAGTAAATTCCTTACATACAATCGAGTGGCGTGGTTAGATTTTCGAGATATTAATCAAACATGTGTTTTTTTAATGGAACACCCTGTATGTTTGTTATTTTTTCCTGACGAGAGCTTTTCAAAAATATATAAAACTTTATACTTATTTTTTATTTTTAGTCCTTAAATCGAACTGTTTAATTTTAAACTTTAATTTTGCGTAGTTGACCATATTTAACGTCAATTCAAATATTGAATTTAGATCCTAGAATGAACCACGCCACGCTGAAGTCAAATCTACCTTGTTGCTCTCTAGGATAAATCATATGTTGATTTTCTCTAGAGCAATATCTGCTATTTTGTCTGTTTCTTCACTCTTTCTGCAGGAAGTTGTAGGGGTGTTTTCTACACTTGCCAAAACATTAATTTCTTCGACTTTCTGCTGCAGTTTGTTATAATTTTTTGAGCGACATTCTGAAAAGGATCCAAAAGTTATACGCTTTGTTTTACTTCTACAGAATATGACTTTATTCGATTGCCTTCTTTCAGGGTACCTATATGTGATAATGGAATAATATAGCTTATATAAAGTACCAGACATAATAAGAAAATAAATACCTGTCTAAAAACAAATCAGATGCCTGATCACTATTTTCGTCGTATCGTATTCCAACATATCATACTTTTCGTTATTGGTAAAATTGTCATTTACTGCCATATTCTTATCTAACAATAAATTACGGATTAAAGATAAGTAATATAAAACTAATAAGTAATAACAACTGACAGCCATGTCGTATTCTTTAGCTTCAAATCTTCCCGTCTCGGTACTCTATCTCTGTGCTACATTTCAAATTTTTACGTCGAATAGTGTCAGAGAAAATCGCCTGTGACAGACATACGGACGGACGGACGGACTCCGAAGTGATTACATAAGTGTTCCATTTCACGGAACACTAAAAACAATTAATATTGTTTGTAAAAATTTTAAAAATTAGCATTTTTTTTTCAATATTTTAAAAACTATTGTAAGGAATATTGGTAATAGATAGAATATAGGTAATAGAGTCCACCTATTGTCAAAATCTAATGGAATTATCAATATTTTTGCTTACCCATCGTGTGGTATTTTTCGTATGCTTTCTTAAGATTACGAAACTACTTCAGTTTATTGTGGTGTATGTATACATATAAGTACGTGTTGTATTCTAATGTATATATTTTTTTTTAGATTGTGCTGTCCCACAGTCTCCGAATATTAAGACGGAAAATGGCTTAAAAATTCACTATACCATGAACGATGTTATGGAAAAATTGCAGGTCTTGGAACAGAGACAGTGCCAGCTCATAGAACAGTACCACGAACAATTAAAAATAAATGACGAACTACGATCGGAAATCTCCGCCCTGAAAATACAACAGTACCATGAACAATTAAAAATAAATGACGAACTGCGATCTGAAATCTCCGCCCTGAAAATACAACTTACCAATGAAATCAGTAAAAATCCGTAAAAATTACTGATTACAGAAATAGAAAAGAAAATTTGCAAAAGTATACAGTGGTTTACACATTCATATACGGGATGAAAATCTGATAATGAAAGAAATAAAGAAAAAGTTATTGAATACAAATACACACACCAGTCCACACTTAAGTCTTTCGAAAGTGTACATAGTAAATCAGACCAAGAACTGGAATTTCAAGGAAAACATGAAGATCCTCACTTTGTTTTTTGGTGTATTGTAATTAAGAATACGATAGAATGGAACTTCGGTATAGTCATATCTGGACATGGAACACAACCAAATCAAAGTTGCCCAACGCCATTGATTCTCTTATGAATATAATTATGGTACTGTGGGATATGATACATACTTTTATTATTTCCATTAATTTGGTTTTATCGTTTACAAATTGAAAATCAAAAAGACTCTATTTAAAGTTGAGAATAAAATTTTAGAGTTTTCTTTAAATATGTTTGTCTTTTTTAAAATATATTATTTAAGTGAATAAAGACATCTTTTATTATAACACTGCTCAGAAAAATTAGAGTAACACTTCTTTGTGTAACTTTTAAAGTGGTAATGATTAGGGGTGGGCAAAATAATCGATTATTAATCGATTGAACGATTACAAAAAAAATTAAAATGGTTTTTCGATTAATGGATTTTTTTGACTAATCGATTTTTCGATTAATCAATTCTTTTTTACATTACAATCATAACTCGACCATGAAACACGTATTCAACGAAATAATTTGAATGCTTTTCGATCCGCGCTCCTTTAATTTTTAAGGGTCTAAAATTTAAATCGCCCGCCGGAATTGTGTTCACGATAGGTATGTGGTTTCGCTGGAGTCGCTTTCATTGTGTCATTAGTAATGACATAATTTCGACTAGTTCAGGAATCGATTTAGTCCGGTTAATCGATTTTCTCGATTAATCGATTTTTCGATTAACCGATTAATATAAATTTTATCGATTTTTCAATTAATTGATTTTTCGATTAATCGATTTTTCGATTAATAGATTTTTCGATTAATCGATTTTGTCGATTAATCGGAAATAATCGATTATTTCAAATAATCAAAAATCGATTATCTTTTTCGATAATCGCCCAGCCCTAGTAATGATTAGGGAACGGAATTTGGTTTTTTCCATTAACAAAGATAGTTAAATAAACAACTAGACCATAGCCGTGTCATATAGTGGGAAAATTCGTTCTTAGTGTCACGTAGAAAAAAGTTTTTTGCGATTATTTGCATACGTAGAGCAGTTCTATCCCATACATGCCCTCGGGACATACCAACAATGTTTTGTGTGGAGATTTTTGTACTGAAATAAAAATTTGGGCTTCTCAATTTTTATTTTTTTTTTTTTTTTGTTCTACAAAATATCGTCACAAATTAATTTTTATGTTCTGAGAACATATAGATGATGCAACCACCTTAATAGGTGTGCCGGGTGAGTCAACGATTGCGCGGAGTAATTTTATGCCATGAAGATAAGTTTTGTCTATAATAAGGTATTAGTAATATTCCTTTCAGGTGTCTGACGCCCCGGAGCGACTCGCCCCGGAGTCACTCGATACCATTCCGAAGGGAACAATTGACAAGTTTGACATTAAGCTCAAGTGATAAGTGATGCACGAGAGGGCAGGGGGGATAGGGCTCGAACGGTTCAGGTGCTTGATGCCCCAGTTGAATGGAACAACTGTGTGCGGCTCTGGTGCTGTACGGGAGCTCCTCCTTGGGGTGAAAGGAAGACACCTTTTGTGTTAAGGTATGGTTGGATATTCTGCACATTTTAAAAATATTTTGAATTGCTGTTTAGTCATTGAATGATTGATATAGACGTGTTTTTGAATCGCTCTGCATTTAGTACGTTTTTTAGTGGTTAAAGCTACAAAGTTATTTTTTTAAAAATCGGACCATGGGGATAAACAGTGATGGAGAAAAAAAACAGATGGTACCAAAGGTGAACTACCTTCTCTTTTTAAATAAGAAGCAATTCTATAGGTTCAACAATAAATCTAACCCAAGCTGAAATAAATAAAATTATCGGAATTGATAATGGCAGTAATTCAGAACAGATAAATACACATTTTTTACACCGGGAGGAAAAAATTATAATAGAAATGTTGTGAAGAATGGTCAACAAAATAAGGAAGATAAAGGGAGATTTGGCACCGACGACTTTAATTTATCACAGGATGTTGCTTTTCAACCCAGAAATTCAGTGGCGCGTACTCCACCTAACGCTACTCTTTTAAAAGACAATTTGAAACCTAATGAAGTTTTTAGTGAGGAATCTATGTACTATCAAAATATAAACACACAAAAAATACCTCGCCCTGGCTCAAGTCCGGTATTTTTAGATAGAAGCAAAGTAAAAAAGAATAATCACCAAAACGATGTCTACTGAGAGCCACTGTCAGATACATAACACTGACGATTGTACAGTGCAATCAACAAGAAATTCTACATGAACTACTAGATTCCCTTCAAATTATACATACACACTATGAAACAGTCAATCGAAATGATACAAAACACATTCAGTCCGCTTTATTCACAGTACACAGGCACGTAACTACATTTGCATTTAGAATTGGACAAACAGAGAAAGCTAACTTAGAGCTTAAAAATAAAATTAAGGATATAACAACTAATAACAGAGCTAAATCGCTTACACAAAGTAGCCAATTAAATATTCCTGGACCATCAAAAGTACCTATTAATGGTAAAACCTCATTTAGCGAAATAGTCAAATCTGTGGCAGCAAGTAGTGATCCTGGAAATATGTCGGCGGCCTCTACTTGGAAGACGCCACCAGCAAGGAAACCAAAACACGAGACTGTAATTAAAATAAAAGGTCAAACCGATTCTAGAGCCGTGATACAAGATATTAAGAGCAACTTTAAAATAAATAATGTAGGAGAGAATTTTAAACGAGTGAAGCAAACTCTGAGCGGCAGTGTCATTATTGAATGTCGGGATGCATCCCAACAACAAAAACTTAATGAAAGTCTAGCAAAATCAGTCAAAAATGTAGGTCGACACATAAAGCTGCAGTAACTTTATTGTTGTTTATCCTCGGTAATGTGCTTCAATTCAAAAATAATAGGATATAATTATACAAGGCTATAACTATTAATAATTGAAATATCTAGTGAGATATATCATGGAAGGTTAAATTTATCATCTGAAGGTTTTTGACTTTATTAATAATTTTGACTTTATTAATAATTAATATTATATTTAATAATTAAGTAATTACTTATAAGAACTATAACTATATATTTTGTTAGGTACTTCAGGTTTAGCTGGAAAACTGAAATTGGGTTACAAATTACAATACAGTAGAGGAACTTCGGTAAATATGGAATACCCATTCTCCTTTTTCAGATATTATTATCCACAATAGCATAATGACTTGTATAAATGCATATACGGCTGACCAAATGCAGTGACTATGTGGGATATATACAATATTTGGGATAAAATGTATAGAAAAAAATATATATAAAGAAAGAGTATATTACGTCATTTTTAGGGGTCGAGAAAAGTGGCGGGTAATATGGAATATAACATGGTGCAGTAAAAAAGTTTTGGAAGTACTTAGCAATTACATACAAAAGTCACATATGTACACTTCACGTTCATTTCCAGTACATGCTTCATGTGCCCAGCCTTCACACATGACACATTGAATCCATATTTCTTTGCTTTTACTTTTGGAAAATAATCCCTCACAAAAAATACATTCCACATCCGTTTCCGGTACTTTAGCAATCAAATTAATTAATGGCATATCATCGTCTGAGGAATCCCGATTATTCGGTTTGGAATTTCTTTTAAATAATGTTGTCAGGGGGAAATTGTCTTCCGACGAGTCTTCACTTTCTGGTTCTAAATTGGATGTTGGTGGGTTACATGGTTTGCATTCTTTCATTTTGGGCTTAGAAATTATGCCACTAGGCCCTGGGGTATCATCATGTATCCTTCTCACAACTTTTTCTTTCTGCTTGGAAATACTTTGCTCCAATTCTTCTTTGTTTGGGGTCGAAGTAAGTATTTTTGATTGGCCGCATTTTCCGCCGCGTGTCCCTACTTTTTTTCTAAGTTGTGGTAGTGGCATAACATCACCAGGATGCACGTTTGTGTTTGGAACTGGCTCCAATTGTACTGTATTATGCAGTTGTTCAGCGATAAAGTCCTCATCTGAAAAGATACTTCGATTAACGGGATAAATTCCTGTAGCGCTAAAGCCTTTGACTTTCTCCTGTTTGGATTTTTAAGTAGGCATTCCCAAATAATTCACATACATCAAAATGGCTTATTGCCCGATTATTTTTTCTCATAAACACCCTAACTTCTTCACTGTAGTAAGTTTTTAGGGCACCCATTACAGTCTTATCCAATGGTTGCATTTTATGAGTCGTGTGGGGTGGCAAACACATAATCGTCACAAATTGTTCCTTGGCTTTCAAAATAACGTCGAGATTCCTAGTATGAGTATGGTGTCCGTCTAAGACAAGCAATACAGGATTATCTTTACTTGGTTTGGTAAACTTCAGAAAATGATCAAACCATTGGGTGAATAAATGTGTTTGAATCCACCCAGATGGATGAAACGCAAAAAGCGAACCCGGAGGAGCTCCTTTTTTAAGCTGTTCGCTAGAGTTTTTCCTGGGGAAAATAATCATTGGCGGTACGAAAGTTCCATCTGCTCCCATGCAGAGTACAACTGTCACCAAGGAGCCTCTTTCGGCTGAAGTAATGGCACCAACCTGTCTCTTTCCGCGCATGGCAATGACCTGAGGGCATTTAGTTTGTACTACGCATAACCCTGTCTCGTCAACGTTGTATATTGAATTGGGAGCAAAATTATTTTCGCCCATAACGTTCTCTAATAAATCATAAAATTGAGTGACATTTTCCCTATTAAAACCTACAGCTCGTGCTACCGATGTTCCTGTTGGTTTCCTTACACTTAAAATGTTTTTTTGTCGTTTTAAAAAAGCATACAACCAGTCTTTGCCAGCAGTTTCATTTAAAAGGGAGAATTTATTTGACAAATTAGGCGATTTTAAATCAGAGACCTAGTCATGACTACGCCTGACTACACAATTTCAAATCAGATTTTATGACGTCATACGGAAGGTAGTCTTGACCTAGTCTGCTATTTGCCTGACCACGATTGCGAGCATGGTCAACCCCATATACTGTCATTTTTGTCAATGTCAATTTTTATATTTATATTTGCGAAAGGGTTGTTTGTTTTGATTTATGTTTTTCCATTTTTGTGGCAATGCAAGCCGAGCTGGAAACAATTAGAGAAAGAAATACCGACAAAATTGTCTTTTCCAAAAGGCGAGAGATATTCTTATGCGGATGATAAACGGTAGAGGTAGAGGTCTTTAATTTTATGGAAGTCAGTAGTTCAGCGATACCTTGACCAGGCTTAAATGTGTCCTAAACAAACAAAAATTTGTCGGAAAGAACAAAATGACGTAAACTACTAAGTTAAAAAGCAACGGGACAGAAAAAATGAGCATAAAACATAAGTACTTAATAAACTGAGGTTAGTTTTACCACTGATGTGATCTGTCATTCAGTGAATAATATGAAAACGAATTTAAATCAGATTTCTCGGTGACGTCATTTTTGTGACGTTTGATCATGAATACAGGTGACTAGGTCAGGCTTTTAGTCACTGATTTAAAATCGCCTATTATTGCGTCTCGCCAGCTGAAAAGCCATCTTACGTACATCTAGACGTGTAAAGCCAAAATATTTCCGTTCCATCTCCAGAAGATATGTTACCAGTTCATTCTCCAGGGCTAGTGGTAAAACTGGCTTTCGTCCAAGTGCTGTTTTGCTGGGAAGATCACCTTTGCAAAGCCGGAAAAGTGTACTACGAGGGACATTGTATTTTTTAGCAGCGGCTAAATAACCCATTGTCTTTTGTCTTTTGTCTTACAGAATTAATTGCTTTGCGCATATTCTCAATATCCCAATTTTGTCTTTTATGTGGCTTGGGAGTCTTTGGAGCCATTGTAAGGTCTGTAAGAAAATTATCATTATATTCTGGATAATATGGAATAGACGGATAAGATGGAATAGTAGGATAATATGAAATATCGGCTAATATGGAATATCTCATATTACCCTCATACCCCATAGGTTATGTTTTTGTATATTATCGGTTAATAATGATTGTAACAATCAGTTTCTATAAGTAAAGGCATAGTTTTATCTTTACAATATACTCACCTAGTCGATAAAAGAAGTTTATCCTTAAAATACCCGAAATATAACAACTGTACCACTGTGCTAAAACTCAACGGGCCGCAATTTCAAACATTCATTACTAACGGCTGTGCTGCAGTCGACGAAAAGTTTTGGGAATGCGACAAGTACAGTGATGACAAGCGTCGTTCTGATGCCAGCATAATTTTCTAGATGGCGCTAATAGATAGGAAAATAATCGAAATCCCATATTACCCAAACTATTCCATATTTACCGAAGTTCCTCTATATAAAAATAGTATATTTATTACTAATATCCGCAAAAAACACAAGGTGTTCAAATTTTAAAAATATTTTTCGTTACTGCCTTAACTGAAACTATTTATTTTTCAGAACCATTAGGTCTTGCTCAAGAAATTAGTGAATCTGTAGCCCCTACAAATAGTGACAGTGCTAGCACACACTTAGAAACATTAAACATCTGTGAAAGTGATAACCAAAACGAAAATGTCTTTGCCGGCACTAGTAAACAAAGTTCCAGTGTATTGCGACTGCTATCAATACATTTGTTTCTTTTTGTACTGCCCTATTTGCTTATTATTTATTAGTTACTTATACTCCCTAATATAAAAACTTATTCGATTGCAGTTGAACAGAAAAATATTACTCCCTCATTTTCCCAAAAATGAGCATTCCATTTTTTCTTTGAAAAATTAATTTATCACAGATTACACCAGTCAATAGGATAATTTTAAATATTCAGGGTGTTCCAAAAAACATATGCCATCACTTAAAGGGACATTCTTTGTAAAAGACTAAGGCAAAAAGGTTATATGAACATGGGTTCGCAGATGTTTTGTTTCAAAGAGGTGTTAAATTTTTTTATTTTCTTTCAAAATATTTTTTAAATAGATTCATCAATTTTGATGAAATTTACGTTGTGGAAAGTACTTAAATTAAGCATAATTCTGACTGAAAAGACTTTGACGGGTCCTCCAGGAGCATGCATATGAGAAGACGGTAAAATATTTTTGCAATAAAAACATGTAGGTACGCCACTGATTTTTTCACATTTTCGTTTCTCAATGAAATAATATGTTAAATTGTTAACAAAACTTACGTAATATTTTTTCACTTTGTTTAAGAGATAAATGCAAGTTTATTAAGCACCTTACTGGTTTAGTTTTCCCAACAGATAATTATTGCACATCGGTTTTAACAGGTAAAGGCCATTTAAAAAATTTAACATCCTGTATCTTTGAAACAAAGCATCTGCGGACCCATGTTCATATGAACTTTAAATTTTAAATATAAGATTTGCCCCAAACAAGCACGTCTTCGGGGGTTTTATCAAGTTTATTTATAATATAAATATATATAATAATATTTAACTTGTAATTACTTATTTAAATACACTTTATTATTATTATTATTCGTACTATTATTATTATTATTAATATTTTAACACTACCTTTCACCCCAAATGGCAACACTGATTTGGCACTAGTTATATTCTAATATTAACGCAGCGTTGCCACGATGTTAATTTCCACTGTGATGCAGGACACCTCAAAATGTGGTATACTGGTACTTGACAGACTTGAAATAGTGGTATATTTTTATCAAAACAGTGGTGCACTTTAATCACTTTATTCGACAGAAAAAAAATAACAATCAAATAAAATATTAGTAAGAAAAACTGAAACAAAAATACTCCTAAGAAATAAAAACAAATATTTGTCTAATATCACAGTATATTATAGTAGTTCAACTCGAATTTTTTCTACATCTAAATAGAGACATGCATATAGTAGTAGTATAGTCTTTATACTGTTACAATAATTTTTTCTAATTATCATAAAAAATAAGAATTTAACGAATCTTCAGCATCACTATCTTTTTTATAGAAGCTTGTATAGAAGAGTCATAAATTTGTACTTATATTTAGGAAAATGTCGAAAAAGATGAGAATGGTAAAATAGTGGAGCTTGAAGTAAATTACGAATAAAAGAGTGGAACCAGAGTCAATAGTGGTGTAAACACCACTTAAGTGGTATCATTGGCAACGCATATTAACGTTTTATATTTAGCCAAAGACACGATACACTTACCACAGTTGAGAAGACGCGTAAACGCGAATCAGTTTGTCAACTCCTGCGAATTTCATTCATAAACGTTAAGCACAAAATTGTTTTTTATAGCTGTCTGCCTATCTCGAGTGTGCGCAGTAAGAGCCACGTGAGAGCCGAAATATCGGCAAATGGTTCAATTTACGACGTATGTGCTACGATTAGGCAGAACCGGATTACTACAGTTAGAGCAAGAAAAATGTTTCACGTACGTCGTATCCGTATCGTAAGCATTTCTTGCAGCGCTGCCAATTCTCGATAATAACCCTAAACCCGAAGAATTTTGTTAGTAATATTGGAGAAATAACACAATCAGAGTAAAAATTATATTTTTAGGATTTTTTAGACTATAAACTAATGTATTACCATTCTTGTTACAATAAAACTACCTTTTTACAGTCTAAATTAACCAGGCGGAAGCGTAACCCATCAATATATTAACGGAACCAGTTGGTTCAGTCAGGGTTAACAGATATGTCTTCTGTATTAAATTTGACTATAATCCTTTGATTAGAATTACATAATTAGTTTTAGCAATATAGCATTTACATGTTTTCCTACACCTACTGCTTAAACAAACGTTCGTCGTGGCAACAATGTTGGCCGCCTGGAATAAATTGAAAAATGCGCAAGCGTCAACTAGGCAGACCTGCTGCTATTGGTCCAAATTCTTGGCCTCAACGATCTTGCTAAGATACCCAACTGATTCGGGCTGAAAAGCCCGTTTTTTTAAACTGTGCACTTACTACGGTATGCTACGTTGTGACGTCACTTCGAGAAAAAGTCTTAAATTGACTAGGCGCTTACCTGAGCAAATGAAATATGACAATGATATTTTAATAAACGTCAACTCAACGCATCACCCAACAATAAACTGACCTGTTCTTATGTAGGTACAAGGGGTGCAAGCGTCTAGTCAATTTAGGATTTTCCCTCGACGCGACAGGCGACGTTACATCGCAGCATACCGTTGTAAGTGTATCGTGGCCAAAGATATGGCAGGATGTAGTTACTGCAATGTTCAAGATAGATCGGAGCTTGTCAATGAAGTTTTTTCGATAGGAAATTCCATTTTAATTTGGCTATTATTAGCCGCCATTATTTTCCTGCCTGTCAACAATATTTCTGTGTCCGGTGTTGAGACGTTAACTTATTTTTTATGAAAAAGATGTAAATTAGGAATAATAAAAAAGCTAACCATAACAAACTAAAGTTACTATTTTGTCCAACTTAGTCAACAACATTTTTAAATTTTAACCTACATCAGACCTAACCAAAATCCTATTGATCAGCAGGCGCGGCCCGTGAAATTTCAAAGTTGCATATCTCTGTTGCTACTTATGGGACCCATACCAAATTCAGGTTTTTTAATAGTGAGCCTACTAGGAATGTTTTGGTAAAGAAAAAAAAATATTTTGCAATTTGCGAAAAAAAGTTGATTTTTTGAATTGACCCACCTGGGTAAAAAATTACCACGCTTAGATATTTTATTTATTATTTTTTCTAAACAAATTTTACATCATTTTGTCGACAATTCTTAAATTTTAAGAGAAAAAAATGTTTTAGTAGAAAGTTATAGTCATGTGAATTTTTTGCAACCGAAAATTTAAAATCTTTTACGGTTGAAAAAATTCAAATGACTATAACTTTCTACTAACACATTTTTTTCTCTTAAAATTTAAGAATTGTCGACAAAATGATGTAAAATTTGTTTAGAAATAATAATACATACAATATCTAAGCGTGTTAATTTTTTAACCAGGTGGGTCAATTCAAAAAATCAACTTTTTTTCGCAAATTGCAAAATATTTTTTTTCTTTACCAAAACATTCCTAGTAGGCTCACTATTAAAAAACCTGAATTTGGTATGGGTCCCATAAGTAGCAACAGAGATATGCAACTTTGAAATTTCACGGGCCGCGCCTGTTGATCAGTAATCCAACACCTGCATGCTGATGCATGCAACCATATCTGAACAAAAAGGTGTATACCCAACCCAAGCAAACCTGAGCAAAAAGGTGGCCAGGTTTGCTCAGTTTTCATTGATATAGATACAACTTAAGTTTTATTTTCTGTAAAGTCCTTTTTTAAAAACAATTTTTATTACTGAAAAATTCGACTGTTACAATTCGATTCTAATTCAAGACTAAAATTATTAACAATTAAAATAAAGTTCATTCAACGTATATGCTATAATGCAATCTTGCTGATTCTGCTGAATCGACTGTTGTCGGGTGTGCTTGACCTGTGGAATGTGAAGGTGACTGACATATAACTCCTCCATCCTCAGAAAGAAGCATCCCCTGGAAGGTTGATTCTTGGGCATCGGGGTTGAAGAGGGATATCTACCCCTTGATTTTCTTCTGGTGTAGCTGTTGTCGGAGTCCTTTTCCATATTTTGGTTTTCTTAAGCCACAAATAGGTGACTGCAATAGCGACGGCAATATAAAGAGTAATGGTCCATAAGCTGGGCACATAGTAATTTTGGGTGTATTTTTCTATAGGCATTACTGGGTTCATGGGCGGCACGTCAAAACGTAATTTTTCCAATTCGATATTGAATTTTGGTTGGTTTTCGGGCGAAAACTGGAATTGTGGTGTATTTATAACCATTGGCCTTCCATGACTAATTTCTTGAAAAACTAATTCTTGTTTGCGGAATATTATCTTACAATAATTTTGTTTTATAAGATATATTCCTATTAGTTCTCTTATTTCCATTTGGTTTTTGCAGTAAATTTCACGCTTTTCTTCTTTTGGGAAGACGGCCAAAAATTGATTAAGGTCCGGGATGATCTCCATATGATTTTCTGAAATCTGAAGTTTGCTGAAGCGGCATCTGCTGGTGCTTTGGTGAAGTAAGATGTCTTCTTCGCAGGACGTGTTAAAATTAGACTGTAGGATACTTGGGCACTGATAAGGTTTACCTTGGGTACATATGCCATTTAGAGGTTTAATTATGTCGTCATTTTTTGATTTTAAAAAATATTTACTATTAGGGATAATAGTGACAAATTCTGACTCATACTTAGAAGGGATCGATAAGAAATAGTAAAGATCAAAATTTGTTTCGTAGTCTATAGGCAAAGATAAAAAATACGTAATTTTATTTAAATCGATTTTACAATTAGTTTTTATAATATTTTCAAAATCTAATATATTTTCATATTTAAGTTCGAATGGAAATTGGTTTTTATAATGTGAGAATATTCTTTGTAATTCATAAAACAAATCTTTAGATTTAATTATACTGGGGTGCATGGTCTTTAGTTTACAAAAAGTTACCGAATTTTCTATATCTTGCAACGTATTTAAAATTGAATTATATAAAATAATTAGTTGGTTAAATAAATCTTTTGCAAAAAGCATATCTTGATGCGTAGCGCCGTCTTTAACAATTTGACTTAACTGCATTATTCTTGACTTTAGAATATACTCATTATGCATTATATCTTTAATAGTTTCGTTAAAATTTTGTACAATTTGGCTGCTTAAGGAATATTGCATTTTTAATTGATTTTCAATGCTTTTCTCATTGCTTTGTAGATGATTTAAAATCTTATAGATTTTTTCACCATCGCTAGCGTCTAAATTACCTGTTACACCTTTAATTACGTAACCTAAACCATTTATTAACCCTCTTTTTGTGCGATTATTTTTATGAAAGCGGATATTTTCTATTTTTTCTAAAATATTTTTTTTGCTAAAACTTGTCATTTTATAATAATTTTCTAATTCTTTACTATAAACCGTATTATTTACAAGATAAGACTTAAGATTACTAAATTGCATATTTAAATTACTAAACTCGTTAAATAGAGGCTCTAAATTAAAATAATGAACAAAAGTGTGTTCCGTGCGTTGTAGTTTGGCAGGGCCCAAATTTATTGGCAGGACACCTAGATTTCTTGTAATGTTTCTTATTTCTATTCCTTGTCCGACCGTGAGGAACCTGAAATATTTTCAAAGTTATAAGTTTTCTTTTTTGGTCTTTTGACATTAGAAATGTGAATTTTTTCTGTGGTATTACCGTGTGTAGTTTTTATTTTCGCGGTTTTTAAATTTTTGTCGAGAGATCTGATTTTTTCATTTTTGTATTTGTTCAGGGTTTTACTTTGTTTTTGTTTGTTTTTAACAAAAACAGTGTCGGGTATTTCCGGTAGTTTTTCCCTATTTTCGTTGGCTTTATTTATGACGCATTCTTTTTTCTTTTGAATGTCTTCGTTAAGTTTTTGGTAAAGAATTTTTACTTTGTCGCGATGATTTAAAACATAATTATTTACAAGTTGTTTATTAATATCTAAATTAAAGGGGGATTCGGTGCCAAAATGGCCTGTTACGATTTCGTAAGGTTTTAGATTTGTGACTGAATGAATAGTGTTATTATAAGCTAAAAGTGCGTAATTTACTTTTATTTCTATGGGTTCTTTTTTGTACTCATTTTGGTTGTTAAGCAACCTTATGTGTTCTACGAGGGTAGAGTGAAAACGTTCTATGAGCCCGTTTGACTCGGGGTGTTGCGATCTTATAAAATGAATTTTAATTTTATGCGTTGACAAGAGCTCACGCACAACAGAATTCTTTATCTCAAGGCCGTTATCTGAAATGATCTGTTCAGGAATGCAATGGTGGGTGAAATATTTAACAAGGCTGTTTGCTACTTCGATACCTTGAGAAGAGTTAAGTTTATATGCTTGTGCGTACTTAGAGAAGGAATCAATTATTGTTAGAAATTTACAATTCTCTAAAGTGATGCTGTCTATGTGTAAAATTTGAAATGGCTTTACAGCCGTTGGGGTGACATTAAACTCTAACCTGAGAGGTCGTCTGTCATATTTTGTGGATTGACAAATTTCACATTCATTAATATAAGTTTGTATTGATTTTTGTTGGTTTGGCCAATAATATGTAGTTTTTATGCGTTTTTCGGTCTCTTCGATTCCTCGATGGTTAGTTTTTCCTTCGTGGTGGTTTTGTATTGTTTGTTTAATTTCGTCCTCGGATGTCACGTCAATTAGTTTTTTAGTACATTTTATCATGTTGATTTGGGAATTTTTAAAATATTTTTGGAGGACAGAACTAAATTTTTCGTAAATTGGGTCTTCAAAATATAAGTAATATTTTATTTTTGGTACAATGACCTCTTTAATAAATTTAATTATTTCTTGTTCATAGTTGTTTTTTGAAAACTGAATAAATGTTCTTTGTTTGGTTTTATACAGGGTGACTCTACTTGGTTCTGCAGGAGCAAAATTTACTTCAGAAACTATAATTTGGTTTTTTCCAAAATTTACGGGGCAATCAATTATAGGAATGCCTATAATAGGATTTTCTAGGTTAGAATGTACAGTTTGGTCACTGTCCTCGATTGCGTTTTCTGCGTTATCGAGATCGCCTGTCTCAACTATAACTGATTGATTTTCGTTTTGATCTTGACCTAAGTTTGATTTATTTTATCTACGTATTCGCTAAGTTTAAAAATGGAGTCCGGTCCTGTCGTCGTTTCGTTTGCGTTTAATTCTATACGCGAGAGTGCGTCGGCATTTTTGTTTAAAACGCCTTTTTTGTACACTATGTCGTAATCGTATTCCTCTAGCTTCAAACGCCACCTGATTAATTTTGAGTTTGGTTCCTTTAAAGAGAAAAGCCATTCGAGAGGCTTGTGATCCGTTATGATTTTAAATTTTCTGCCGAATAGATATGGCCTAAAATATTTGACGGCCCAAACTATAGCTAATAACTCTTTTTCGATTGTAGAATAGTTAATTTCTGATTCGTTTAGTGTGCGACTGGCGTAAGCAATAGGTAAATCTGGGCCGATTTTTCCTTGCGATAGCACGGCGCCAAGGGCGTAGTTACCGGCGTCGGTCGTTAAGTTAAATGTCTCCGAAAAATTAGGATATTGCAAAATCGGTTCGTTTGTCAGTAAATTTTTACACATTTCAAAACATTTTATATAATCGGGGTCTTTAACATTAATGATTGCGTCTTTTTTTAGACATTTTGTTAAAGGTTTGGTTATTTTCGCGAAATCTCGAATAAATTTTCGGTAATAACCAAGTAGTCCTACAAATCCTTTAATAGCTTTTGTTGTTGATGGTATAGGATAATTTTGAATGGCCCTAATTTTTTCAGGGTTCGGTTTTACGCCATTAGGTGTTACTATATGACCTAGATAAGCCACTTCTTTCCTAAGAAATTCTGACTTATCTAGTTTCTAAGTCGAGAGACGTGTTCTTGTAAACTAGTGCTAAAAATGATGATATCGTCAAGATACACAGCGCAAATTTCATTTTGATGTCCCCTTAAAATATTATCCATAACCCTGTGAAACGTGGCAGGCGCGTTTTTTAACCCAAAAGGCATTCGAAGAAACTCGTAATGCCCGTTCTCAGTATTAAAAGCGGTTTTTTGTAGGGGAAAGGCAGGCAAGATAGCATAGGCGGGCAAAACGGCATATCGCCTATATAAAATAACACTGTCCACTAAAATGTCCTTTATGTGTGACAAATTAGCGCACATGTTCAACATGTTGGCAACATCCCTCATTTGTAATGGTAGGTCGGTTGCAACAGCGAGACAGGTGCTATTTGTTTTTATGTGATTTTATGTGAAGTTGATCTAATGTAAGTCTTATTTTAGAAGGAGATTAAGTAGTCATAATTTAATTTTTTATATAATTTGTGTACACTGTCGCAACTGTAGAATCACAACCTTTATTTTCGCGTTCTTAGATTTTTACTTTAGCTTTTCTCCACATATTTTTAGCCAATACTTTGTAAAAATGTGAGGGGCGGGCAAGTTGGCATAACCGTCTGCTGGGCAAGATGGCAGGGTACTCCATCTTGCCCGCCCCTTTATTTTTATTGTTTGTGTTACAAATTTTTATTCTTTTTCTAAATGGTTTACTCCTCGGTTTACTCATATACAAGAAAAACAAATAGAGGAAGCTGGGATGATGCTAATATGGCACGAGCTATAGAAGCACTTAGGACAAAAGAAATGGGATGGGCTCGAGCAAGTAAAACTTTCAATGTACCTGCGACTACCCTGCGACGTCGAGTTGGAAATAAAAATAAAGTTGCAGTTAATACCAGAAAACACCTCGGTTTTAAATTCTACCCTCGTTAAGATAGGATTACGAGTCGTTAGTGTAGTGTTATTACCTATATGCCATCTTACCAATACCTCCTTATAAGGAGGTATTGATCTTACCCGACCCGGCCGGGCAAGATGGATTTTTGCATGTATATTTTTCGATTATTTTTTGTAACAAATGGATATTAAAAGTAAACATTTTTGTGTCAAGATACTTTGCGAATACCCTTGGCTATCACCAGATTTAAAAATTGTTGCTTGAACTTTAATGATAAGGTAATATTCGAAAAATTAAAGATGCTATGCCATCTTGCCTGCCTTTCCCCTATGTCTTCTTCTGCCATTTCTATTTGATGGAAACCCGAGGCTAGGTCGAGAGTACGAGAGTGGTGAAACAGCGGCCTAACTTATCGAGCAAATCTGTAATGTTAGGCAGAGGGTAGACATCCCCTAACGATTTTTCGTTCAATTTTCTGAAGTCAATCACTACCCTCCACTTCTTTTTGCCTGAGGCATCAAGTTTCTTAGGAACTATCCAAATCGGGGAAGACCACGCCGAATGCGACGGTCTTATAATATTTTGGTCCAGCATATCTTGAATTTGACGTTGTACCTCTTTTTTATGAACTTCTGGGTACCGATAAGACTTTGTGTAAACCGGTATTTCGTCCGTAGTCTTAATGCTATGCTTAATTTTACTAGTAAATGTCAGTTGGTTTCCTTCGATGTGAAATATGTCCGAATATTCTTTTAATAACCCTAAAATTGCTTCGCGTTCCTCCGGATTCATATGTTCATGCCTAACTTTAGAAATATCAAATTTATATTTTTCGAATTTTAAATGATTAAAATTTTGACAATTTTTTGGCTGCACCTCGTAATTATCAAAATCAATCACTTCTATAGGTTCTGAAAAATCAACAGTTTTTTCTAATTCCGATAAATTAAGAACTGGACAAAATGTGTGATAATTTTCGACCTTTGCAAGGCACTCCGGTATTTCTAGATCATCAAATTTTAAATAAGGAATAATAACATCGCCGTTTTGTATATTTTTAACCTTAACTCTTACAACTTGTTCGCATCTCGGTTGTAACACTATACAGTTTGTATTGTTATGCGATATGCTATGATAAAATAGTTCTACTTCTGCTTTTGTAGTACTTATAATATTTTTATGCAAATTTACAATAGCGCCAAGTAATGTTAGATTATCCATTCCTAGTAAACAATCGAAATAATCGTGGAAATTAAAAATATAAAATTTTAATGGTTTGTTATTTACCTTAAAAATGTTTGAACAAGGTATCATGGTACTAAATTTTTCTACCGTGGTACCGTGAGCTGTAGAAATTTGAAAAGGGTCATTTTTTATGGATTTTTTAAAATATTTTTCGGCAATTTTGGGTTTCACAAAAGATCTGGTACTTCCTGTATCAATTAAGATTTTTAAATTAAATTCGGGAAAAATAATGTAGGGAAGTTTACTTTCATTATTAGTGAGATTCATTAATTGGAAATTGGGTAATCCGAGGCTTCTGCCCGAAAAAACTCGTTATTGTCATAATCTACAGAGGATGTTCGATGTATGGTTGGGATTCTTGGCTATCAATCTCATATTGATTTTGCTCTTCACATTCAGTGGAGTCGTCAATATGATTTTGATCGTCAATATTATATAATTCCTCTACTATATAATTTAATTTATTTTTAAATTGCGAATTGGGGTGATTATTAAAACTTTGATTTTGGCCATTATTAAATGGTGGTCTAAAAGTATTTCTTGTCGAGGTACTCATAGGTGTTGGATTTGAGAAGTTTTTATTTTGATTAGGCCTAAAAACATTTGGTCTAGGCCCAGGATTTCCACTAAATTGGGGTTGGTTTTGCCTTTGTAAAAATTGTGAATTATGCGGAAAATTTGTTAACTGTAAAGGCGGTGTAATTTTTGGTTTATTTTGGAAGTTTGGAAAATTTGGTTTAGTCATAGGTTTTTGTATATTTTTAAATTTTTTATGCTGCGCCGATTCAAGTTGAAAGTCATTTTGTTAACATACTAAGAGCGGTATTTAAATCCGGGGGATTTTTAGTACGCATTAAAGAACCTATTGGGTCTTTTAACCCTCTTAATAATACCCTTAAAGCTAAATTTCGACAGTACTGAGACAAGATTTGAGCTTCATTTGCTCCACTGTGTGTAGCAATATATGAAATTTGTACATTTAGAATTTGTTGTAATCTATTGTAAAAATCAAATGGTGACTCATTTTCTTGTTTCATCTCTGTCATCTCGATATTCAAGGTGTAAATGTCACGTTTGTCTGCGTAAGCATTGAGAAGTGCAGTTTTTAAATCGTGCCAATTATTAATTATACAAGAAGATACATTCACAGCAGCTTCGCCTTTAATTTTTGTTAAAAGACTAGACATCAGATATTCATTCTGAAAGTCATTGAGATCTACTGTGTTGTAGAAATTTATTAACCAATTTTTCTCCTACACTTAAGAATCTTGGGAGTAGTTCAGTTTCGCCATGAAATTCTGGAACCATGCCCAAATATTCTTGTTTTAATTGTGGTAGAGCCATTTTTGTATTATTAAAATTTGTATAACAGTTACAATTAAGATTTAGGGGAGATCTTGTGCGATACAAGGTTGAAATATTGGTGATTGATGAGTCTGAATCAGAATTTGTCCCTGAGTCTGAACTTTCAGAATTATATATTTTTAAAGGACCTCTATATGACATAGATACTTACAGAAAAACCAGTATCTTCTCCATGTAACGCCCTTCAATATTCACTTGAAGTTTTCACGTCACTGCGATGAGTTGCCGTCGATATTCACTCGGGGCTTCTCGTTAAGCTACTCAATTCACTTAACTGGATTTTAAGATCTGGGGATTGGAACTCGCGATTTTTTGACTTTTTGTCCCTCACGAATTTTTAAAAACAGGTGTTCTATAAATTGTTGAAACAAACCGGCATTATAAGCGTTAATGCCGTTAGAACATCCTACCGACTGCGCCACTTAAGTTTTATTTTCTGTAAAGTCCTTTTTTAAAAACAATTTTTATTACTGAAAAATTCGACTGTTACAATTCGATTCTAATTCAAGACTAAAATTATTAACAATTAAAATAAAGCTCATTCAAAATGCAATCTTGCTGATTCTGCTGAATCGACTGTTATCGGGTGTGCTTGACCTGTGGAATGTGAAGGTGACTGACATATAACTTACATATATATCTATATCAATGAAAGCTGAGCAAACCTGACAGGGCCGCGCCAAGAAACTTAGCAACCCTTGTGCAGAGATCTCATTGGCGCCCCGTGAAATAAAACAAAAAAAATACCTACAGGAAATATTTCTTTAATTGTATAAAAAAACACAAAACTGCGAACTGATATAAAACCAAATATCATAACTTTTACAAAAACTTAATTTTTCGTCCTTTTTTTTTCGGCAAATTCAGTTACAGTTTGGTCAATGTTTAGACTGTCTAATATTCCACTTTCTATGGCGGTTCTTTCAAAAGAAACGCCTCCAGCATCATTTACCACTAAATTTAAATTGTGCGCAAAATATGGTACAAAAAATGCTCTGGAATTTATTTCCAAGATTTTTTTTGCAGCCCATTGTGTTTTCCACGCATATTTGCGCAGTTGTCATAACCCTGTCCGCGCATGTCGTATATATTTAAATTTAAGTTACAAAACAAATTTTGAACAAACTCAGATAATCCTAATCCAGTTTGATCTGTTACTGCACAAAATTCTATAAAATGTTCTCTAATTTCAACTTTCTTTGTGGCAGTATTTAAGGTGACAAATCTGAAAACCACTATTAGTTATTCTGTATGACTAATATCGGGAGTGCAATCCGGAATAATGGAAAAATATTTTGAATCCAATTATCCAATTGAATCCAAATTGACATTTCTAAGTTTATTACCAATTAGGTTAATAACAGCGTCCATAAGGTCATTTGGTTAATGACCCACTTAAAATTTTCAATGATCTACCTATAAATTTATTTTTTAATTTTTTAAAACCAAAAAAGATTCTTTTGTTTCAAAAAAGTGCAAGTTCCATGCGAAAACTCCCCAAGAAAGAATCAAGCCAAGCCATCGTCAAAGGATATCCAAGCTTGCTCCGGGCTGGGTTGTATTTTAAATTGATCTTATAGGTTTATATGGACGATATAAATTCATTAAAACTAAGAGATAAACAGACATACGCGCTTTAGGAAGTTAAAAAGAGTCACAATTGGTCGACGGCCCACCAATAATATCGGGCCACTCCCACTATGAAAATACACTCAAACCGCCCCGTAAAGTATACTCTTTTAAAACATTTGGTTTGGAAAAAGAAAAACTAGGTAATTAGGTAGCTAATATGCGCAATTGCGCATTGTATTTGCATTGTATTAATTTATTATTAATTAGCATAAAACATAAAAATTAATAAATACGATTTCAGCCACGCTAGCGCAAGTCGTCAAATATAGCGGCGTCGGACCGGTTACTTACATTACCAGCGTAGTCCAGAGTTAGAATCTCAGCGAGTTGACCAAGAGGTCGAGGGTTATTATTTAGGGCGCAGGCTTAAAGTTTTCAAGAGTTTGTTTGGGGTGAAATTTAATGTAGGTATGTTTTTGCCTACTCAAGATCAGATGTAGAAATTTAACGCTGATTTGGCTATTTTATTAATGATTTATGTTTACATTCCATCTTGCATAGGTGGATTGAATTCGAATTTTTGTGTTCTGTGTGTGTTAATTATGCATCCCGCGGCCGCCCTCACATTTGGCCGCCCTTGTGCGACGCACACCTCGCATACCCGGTTGGCGCGGCCCTGAAACCTGACCACCTTTTTGCTCAGGTTGGGTGAGCAAAAAGGTGGTCGGGTTTGCTCAGTTTTCATTGATATAGATACATATATATCTATATCAATGAAAACTGAGCAAACCTGACCACCTTTTTGCTCAGGTTTGCTTGGGTCTGTCTGTCACTATTGCTGGCTAAATACTAAACTAAATTACTGTTACTAGGGAAAATAAAATGCTAATATTGCCATCTCTTTTTTGGATTTATTTATGGCCGGAAACTGTTAAAATTTGTGGGAAAAACGATTTGTAAATTTGGCAACAATGCGTCATTAGCGTCATGCGTCTTTCCATTTTCCATCAGAAATTTCGGGTATGTGTACCACGGGTTACGTGTTTATTTCCTTTTAGTTTTTTGATATTTTCTCTGTTTTTTTAATGTGTTTTTACATAAATTTGCCTAAATATGGTTCAGAAAAATAGTGTGTAATGACTTGTATAGATGTGTTTAAGTAAAGCTGGATTTATAAACTAAGTTGATCCCAGTAAACCAACTACAGTTTCAGAAACATATCTGAAACAATAACTCCGAGATTTGAAACGTTTCGTATTTTTCTTCAGAGATATTTGTAAAACATCCCTGAAACCATAAATGACCTACCTAAAATATGTTTCACTGAAACATTTCAAAGATTGATTTATGAAACATAACCAATTTTAGTTTCTGAAACATTCTTGAAACCATAAGTGATCTATCTCAAACACGTTTCACTGAAACATTTCAAAAATCGAGTTATGAAACATAACCAATTTTTTATATATTTGTAAATGAGAATCAGCTCTCTAACCACCTGACGATACCTTATATTATAAGGATATGAAACAAATGATGTTAAAACAGCTATTCTCCGGGATATGCCCCTCCAAAATTTGCCGTATTTTGAATTTTGACTAACACTGTTAGACCAAAGAAAATAAAAGGGTTTGATTGGGTTTCATTGTTAGACAACAAAATACTTGGTTCTTGGTTTGACTGCAAGAAACAACCTGGAAGAAGGAAGCCTCTTCTTTACAGGATAAACGAACATTCCGACCCAGTGTTGCCAGGTGAAAATTTTCTTCAACAGTAGATTATACATTTAAAAACAGTAGATCTGAGTAGTAGATTCACAAACAAAAACAGTAGATTTGTGTTTGTGTAAAATATGCATTATGCATCAGACTAATGGTAAGTCCTCACGGGCGGAAGAAGCGGAACAGCGTACAGGCGCTTCGTTACATGATTGGTTGAATGCCGCCATGTTTGTTAAACATGGCGGCATTGAACCAATGATATAACGAAGCGCCTTTCCGCTGTTCGGCTTCTTCCGCCCGTGAGGACTTACCATCAGAGTCAGTTAATTCTGATATTGAACTGTGTGCAGTGTTGCCAGATCAGTTTCACGGCCAGGAAGTAATTTTCGTAGAAAAAAAAGTAGAATAACAAAATAATAATATGTATTAATTAAAAAGTAAAAAATATAGTTTTTACTATTTACTTTTATTCTTATGAATATTTTTCATAAACGTAAGTAGGTATAGTTTGCCCAGCGATAATTGATACTCGAAAGAAAAAAAAGAAAAAAATCCCTATGATGCCGTAGTTACTTTTAAAAATTCGGAATACTAAAAAACTATAAGTATAGTACGTGTAAGCCTATAGTTTTTTAGTCTTCCGAATTTTTAAGGGTTAACAACGGCGTCAAAGGATTTCTTTCCTTTCCTTTCGGGTGTCAGTTCTCGCTTTTCAAACTATAATCAAATAAACAAAAGTGACAAGAAAATTAGAAAAAAAATACTTTAAACACTAAACGCCACAAACTGCATAATGCCAAACGTTTTTATTATCTATTTTTTTTAGATTTATATTTTTGAGTAAATTTTGGGCTATTTTCTTCACCCTTTCGTCTCTTTCTCTCAAATTAAATATAACAGTAGAATTTACCCTTCAGGAAGTAGAACAGTAGCTAAAGGCCCAAAACAGTAGATCTACTGCAAAAACAGTAGACCTGGCAACAGTGTTCCGACCTCCCGAAACAGCAATCCTAAAAGCTAAACATGTCGAACTGCACAAGCAGTATGACACAGGCAGCGCCATCCATTAGCAGTTTCAAGCAGTCAGAGGAGTTTTTAGGAAATATTTTTGAAACATGCATAGGTACGCAACATATTTCGGAAACATGTATGAAACCTTCAAAAGAATATTTCAAATGTTTATAAGTATTACCAAATTGAAACATCTCACAAATGGTTAGTGTTTACTGGAACATTTCTGAAACATATATGAAACCTTCAAAAGAATGTTTCAAATGTTTATAAGTATTGCCAAACTGATAAGCATTTCACAAATGATTCATGCTTTCTGGAACATTTCTGAAACATGTATGAAACCTTCAAAAGAATGTTTCAAATGTTTATAAATATTACCAAATTGAAACATCCCACAAACGATTCGTGTTTAATGGAACATTTCTGAAACATGTATGAAACCTTCAAAAGAATGTTTCAAATGTTTATAAGTAATACCAAATTGAAACATCTCACAAATGATTCGTGTTTACTGGGGAGGTTCAGTTGAGGTTGAGGTTCGCAGTTCGTGTAGTTGAAAGTTCGCAGTTGAGCTTTTGGGCCATTTAGGTATAAACACAGTTCGCTGCTTTCTTTTCATTGGTCCGGGGTAAAGTGACGTTAATGACAACTGTGACATCATAACATATTTAGAAAAAATAAAAAGCACACAATCCACAATCGCAATATTTGGAAAAAAATAAATGGAAACACAGGCACACCAAACGGAAAAACAATTGTTTTCTTTACAAAATGATGGCAAATGATCGGCAGAGGTGTGGCTTCACCATCACGTGTATTAATTCTGCGTTTTGATTGGTGGGAGCCCAACTGCACCAACTGCGAACATAAAATTTGGTTATCTCGAACTTTACGCCCCTGTTTTACGCCAGCGTAATGGAAACTTCTGAACCATCAGGGCTGCCAATTTGTGAGTAATTCCTCATATTTGTGAGTAATTTGCTGGTCTGTGAGTAATTTTGTGAGTAAGTGGCAATTGTGAGTAAATTGTGAGTAATCGAGAGATCAACGTATATTCACGTAGTATATTCTTGGTAGTTATGCAGATTTCTAATCTGATAATTTATTAAAAATTTAAGTTTAAAAATCTAAATTTAGGCATAATTTTAGCCGCTCTAGCAGTAATTACAATTTTGCAGTTTTTATATTTGCACTGCTATTAGCGACCTCTCTTGCTTAGCCAATATAAAAATATAAGAGGATAAGTAAGGTAGCTAGTGATTCGTCTGTCTGATACTGCAACTTACAACACTAGGTGTCGCAGCATGTCGGGTATTCCCCTCCTGTATCTTTTGTGATTTACACAAACATTTCAAAATGGTGAAAGCGCTCCTACTTTAGCTTTCTTCCGAGTTGGCAACCCTAGCAACACGCAACACCAGCTTTTGATGTTTAACAACATTACACAGTAGTAAAATAAAAACAAAAGCGCCATCAGTTGCCACTTATTAGTATTAACAAATATACCTACGGTGTTTTACGGTTTATACAAAAAAAGGGTGTCTTGATATTGACATGTTGAAGTTGTGAGTAATTGTGAGTAATCCAGGAAAGTTTTGAGAGTAAATCAGTGAAGGTCAGTTGGCAGCCCTGGTTCTGAACTGAACTGAACTTTGTTTATAAACGAAAGCACGCGCACGCGTTTGCGTTTATTTATCTTGAACCTCAACTTCAACCGAACCTCAACTGAACCTCAACTGAGTTTATAAATCCAGTTTTTAAAGAAATTCATTGAAAAAGCTAACCTAAAAGTTAATTTTTTTTTTTTGGAAAAGCCATACGAGACCGCCAAAAACTGACTTCGGATTCGTGTTCTACGACCCAAAATTAGGGTATGTGCAAAATTTCATGAAAAATTCGCTGTTTCTATTAATCCGAATAATTATTTAAAAGTAAGTAGGTACCGACCAAAACAATTTTATTAGTGAAAGATATATTTATATGATTATTTAACCTAGGCATATTTTATTTAAATTCGTTAATTGCTTTTACCATTGTCCCAATCGCCCTACCCCATTTTATTCTACCTCGATGCCCTACCCTTAGTTTGTTTTTACTTAAAATTTGAACAAACTGTAATAAACTTGATTTTTACCAGGTGCTATTTGTTTTTGATTGCTAGTTATTTTTAATAGGTACACAATAATGTAAAAATATTAATATAGGTGCTCATAACTATTTATTTAACTTTTAGAAAGTGAGTTACCATGCCTTACACTTGTGCTGTACCAAGTTGTTTTCATAGTGGTGAAGTTAAGTATCGCTTTCCCAATCCAGAAAAGCAAAAGCCTCTTTTTGATCAGTGGGTAATGTTTTGTGGAAATGAACGTTTAACTGAAGATTATAGACCTGACGAAAGTGTAAAAATTTACAACAGCTTTAGGGTTTGTTCACTCCATTTCCAGGAAGACGATTTTACTTTTAATAGAAAACTAAAACAAGGCGTTATACCCTCGTTGAATTTGCCAGGTATGTTTTAATATGTGATATGAAATATTCATCTAACGTTGATCCATGCTTTCTCCTTTCTGATAAGGTTATGATCTCATCAGGGCCGTAACCAAGATTATATTTTGGGGGGTGGGGGGGGGGGGGTTATTAAATTCATTGGAAGTCCATAAAAAGGAAATAAAAGGAGGCGACGTGGGAAGCAAAAACACCATTGCTCATCTCTAAATACATGTCTGCTCATGTGGTCTTCACTTTCTGCATTGGTCTTGTAGGTTATTCAATTTAATGTATATGTAATTCATTAAAATATCATGGTACTAAATGTTTTATGAATTTTTCCTCTTAACCAATCAT
The DNA here is from genome assembly GCA_963971165.1 of Philopedon plagiatum. Classification (NCBI taxonomy): domain Eukaryota; kingdom Metazoa; phylum Arthropoda; class Insecta; order Coleoptera; family Curculionidae; genus Philopedon; species Philopedon plagiatum. The sequence goes on along the minus strand of OZ020193.1, from coordinate 33,498,284 downwards.
ATGGTATCATTCTGCTGTATACCATATAGGTTGTAAGTGCAAGATTTACATTACAAAAAGCCATACTTCGTCCTTCAGAACCATCATAATATTATACACTTACGCGCATAGAAATTGTCCAATCACACAATTTGGAAATTAAATGCATTTTCTTAGAAACCAGTCATCACTGGAATAAAAAAAAGGACATCTCGATTGATCTAGACCCACTGTAGTGGATACTAAACAGTCTTTCGTACAATATACTTTTTGTAATTAAACTCTGGTATCTAAATGGTTACTAAAAATTGCATTCGATTTCAAAAGTATGATGTGGGTCGATTTCTATGCATGTAAGTTTATATATTAATACATACAATGGGTCCACGGATGGAGTTGATAAGAGGAAAATATAATCTTCTAAAAGTCATTCATCATAAAAATTCTGCTTGTCGAAAAAATAAGTTTACCATATAAAAATCTGAGCTGAGATCAGATCACTCTCTGGATCCAACTCGGGGTCAGATCAAATATTTGCTTATGAAAAACTCGAGAAATCTAATATAAATATATTTCCCATTCAATCTACCCCATGATAGTAGTTTTGTGTTTTAATATTTTGACCATTTCAGTGTAGTATTGCATAATTTAGGTTTAATTATGTAGACTATAAATTTTAGCTGTGGGTGTAATGTCAGGTGTTTGTAGAAAAATACTTTGACTGCTTAGATGTATAATTGTACTTATTATCTCCTTTCGACGTGTGTAACATGAATAACATGCATAACATGAATAAATTATTATTATTATTATTATTATTATTATGATGAAATCATGCATGATTTGGAGTTGGCCGGAGAGGATCTGGATGGACGGTTTGTGGATAATGTCATACTAAAGCAAGGAATCAAATCAAATCAAATCAAATATGAATATATTATTAATAATATGTATTGTACATTACATTTATCAGCTCGTCAAACATAACATGTAAAAAAAAGCTTTTTAAAAGTAAACTGTAAAGAACATCCTGGTGTTTGTTATGGAGTGTGCAGTGTAACATTTTTAGTTCATATTTCTCTTTTTTTTATATATATATTTTTTTGATATATTTTGTCATTACAGACTAATGATACATTGTCTGTTTTCCTTGTCTATACTTGTGATTACGTGTTGTATTAGGTAAGGAGAAAATAAGTTCCTTTTTGAAATGTAACAAACTCGACTAACAGGTATATGTAGTATTACGCTGGGTACATACAAATGCTTCAGCATTTAGGTACCCAAACAAATTTTTAAGACATAAGTACAGAATAAGAGAATTTGTATTTCAATGTTTGTATATCCTTTTGTATGAATAAATTTTGTAAATATATACAGATCAGTTTACAACGTTCTTCAACGTCTTCTGATTTCCAGTCTCCATTCGTCTCGGTCCTCCCATAAGTTCTCGTTCAGCCCTCTCGCTTCGATGTCCCTATCTACTCCCTCTCCCAAACTAGGTCTAGGTCTTCCTCTCTTTCTTCTTCCTTGCGGTGTCCAATTTAGTACTTGCTTAGGAAGCCTATTTCCTTCCATTCTTTGGACATGCCCATACCATCTGAGTTGATTTATCATGATGTCTTCTGTTATCTTGTGTTTGACACCCATAATCTCTCTAATTCTATCATTTCTGACCCTATCCAGTTTCGACTTTCTGGCAGCACGTCTCCAATAATCCATTTCTGTGGCTTCGAGTGACTTTATTGTTCTTTCCTTTAATGTCCATACTTCACTACCGTAAGTGACGACGCTTTTAACTATGCTATTGTAGATTTTATGTTTGTTGTTCTTCGATATTGTCTTGTTCCACAGGATACTGTTGAGCTGTCTAATGGCTTGTCTTCCCTGGTTATTTCTGTTCTTTATTGCTTCATCCATGATACCGTCGTTCGTAAGGCTCATGCCAAGGTATTTATACTTTGTGCAATGATTTATCTCCTGTTGTTCCAGAACCAAGTTACGCTGATCTCCGCCAATACACTTATGCAGCTAAAAACCTCATGAGTTGTTGCTGGCTCAAAAAATATGCTGCTGACGTTTATATTAATTTTTGAATAATCAATTCTACCATTATGTTTAATATCGGGACATATATTTATGAAAAAATGATTTACCTTATTCAAAAGATCCTGTTCTGTACTATAACTAAAATTGTTAAATAAGGAAGTTTTTTTCGAAGTGGGGTTTGTTATTTTTTTAATTAAATTCCAAGTGGCCTTTGTTTTGTTACGAGAACATTCAATAAAATTTTTATTTGCCAACTGTTTAGCTTTTCTTATTACAGTTTTTAGAATATTGCAATATTTTTTATAAAAATATTCAGTTACTTCTCCTGAAATCATTCTCAAATAGAGTTTTCTTTTATTTTTACAAGATACTTTTATGCCATTTGTTATCCATTTTTTTGAAAAATTTTTCTTACCTTTAACTCACCTCTTCGGAAAAAAAATTTAATTTTACTGTTATTGCACTAAGAAAATGACAGTATGCTTGATTAGCATCCGTCATCGCCAGCACATCATGCCAATCCCAGTCCACAATCTCCTGAGAAAATTGCTCTAACTGAGCTTCTGAAAAAGATCTAGCAGTAAAATATACATTAACATCATCACCATCATTTTTAGCAGTATTTATGTTTATACTTTGAGCATAATGGTCGGAAAGAGCCGACACAATTACAGAGCTGTCTTTAAAATTTAAGAAATTTATAAAGATGTTATCCATCGTTGAGTGGTAATCCCATACCGCTACATTTCCTTTTCCACGTTTTCAAGGCTTGTTCCAGATAAATTTTAAATAACGTTGGGGACAGGCAACAACCCTGTTTTAAACCTTTGTTAATACTGAATCCTTTGGATAATTCCTGGCCCTTCCTTATTTTGCTTGTGTTGTTTTTGTATAGTTCTTGGAGCCCCTACTGATATACAGGAATTAAAGAGGGTTTTTTCTGAGGGTTTGAATCTTACTTATCGGGTAGAGTTCAAAGGGTTGCGTCGGGTGGCCTTTTGTCTTCTTGTTCAGTTGTGATACGCGGCGTACCTCAGTGCTCCGTTTTGGGGCCATTACTCTTTTTACTGTACGTGAATGATTTGGGTAGCATACAGATAAGTGGGAAATTTACATTCTTTGCGGATGATGCGAACGTTCTATGGCACAACGGGGACACCGGTGTACTTAGAGAAATGGTTAATTCTGATTTGATTCGGATTAAACGTTGGTGTGATGCCAACAAATTAACTCTGAATATATCTAAAACAAATGTTTTGTCTTTTAAATGTGATTTGGAAAATATAGTTTTGGAAAATCAGACCATTGACTGCTTATCACAGAGCAAGTTCTTGGGTCTTTATATATATAATAAATTAAAATTTCATTATCACATTAACAACAGATATGATATGATATGATATGATACTTTGCACTAATAGAGTCTCATCTCAGATATGGCATATGTTTTTGGGGTACATCTTCTAAGCAACTTTTTGAGTCTGTATTCATTCTGCAAAAAAGAGCACTTGGATACCTATGTGGGGCAAAGGTAAGAGAATCGTGTCAGCCTTTATTTCTTGCCAGTAGGATCCTAACCTTAACGGGTATTTTCATTTTGGAATCCGTATGCTTAATGCACAAAAAGCACAAAAGTGATATAAACAGTACTTCCACCTACAACACACGGCTCTCGTATCAGATTTCTCTTCCCATTCCTAGCTCCTCTCAAATTAAGAGCTCTGTATTGTATAACAGTAAGAAAGTATTTAATCACCTACCTCTTAGGTTGAGGCAAATACAAAACCTCTTAAAATTTCGGCGCGAAGTTAAAAACTGTTGATTGTGAGACCTTATTACGGTCTCGAAGAATTTTTCGAAAATGGTTGCTAGGTCGAATGTTTAACCTGTTGTTGGCTGTGTTTATTATTGCGATAATCTCTGTAATTTGACATTTTTCAGGTTAAGTATTCTAGTCTTTGACTTTTACCATTTTATTTATATACACTTTATAGTTTTTTCTTTTTGTCTTTTTTATTGTCATTGCATATTGTTTAATTAAGGTTGTATTGTTTATTGTTATATTAATCAATTTTGTATAATAGTTTTTTTTGTTTTGTTTTTCTTTTTTAGTAAGTGCTTTGTCGATGAGAATAATTTCTTTGGACAATAAAGCAATTTAAAAACAAAAAAGTCCAATTTTATTGGCGAATCTCAGATTCTTGTTCTCGATATTTCCAAGGCCTTTGACCAAGTATGGCATGCCGCACTAATCAACAAACTACCTTCTTGTACCTGGATCGGTAGCTTCCTCTCTACAATACAATACAGTACAATATTCTTTATGTGCTTATTTATCACAATACAGGATTTAGCATCGTCAGAGATTTAAAACGAAGTACTTAGCTTCCAATATTAAATAAAGTCATTTGCATCTTAACACATTTTAAAATTTAAAGCTATCAGTGTTACAAGTGCTGTTACAAAATAAATAAATTGTTACATAGAATCGTTAAATTAAGAGACATCACATTTAACACCATTGATCACAAATCATACAACACAATTAAAAAATTCCTCGGTGTTGTAAGGGCAACAGTATTTTTATTTTGTTTTAAAGGAATTTACTGGCAACTTTCTCAGAGATGGCGACAAATGGTTAAATAGTCTTGTCGATAGAGTAATAAAGCTCTTATGTGTAATGGCTAACCGATGTTGAGGAATAAGCAGATCACTGCCATTTCTTGTTGGGTACTCATGATGTGAGTTTACCATCAGGAGTTGACTCTGCTGGGTCTTGATGTAAATTAGACATTTGTATATGTAGAGAGCAGGCAGTGTTAAAATGTTACATCCTTTAAATAAAGGTCTGCAACTGTCTGTGGGTTTTACCTTACCTAAAATTCTCAAATCAGCTTTTTGTACAATAAAAATTTTCATCCAGTCAGTGGAATGGCCCCAAAATAGTAGCCCATAAGAAATTCTAGACTGGAACAGACCCATATATGCAGAGCTCTAAGAACATGGAACGGCACAAACTCCGCGATTCGATGAAGCAAAAAACGAGTGCTATTTAATTTTGAGGAAATATCTACAATATGGTCTTTCCAGCTCAATCTCGAATCCAACGTAACACCCAGAAACTTCAGAGGCTCCTGGCTATCTTTCAATTCCTTTAATGTAAAGTTGAGCGTATGCGTTTTGTCCACATTCAGACACAATCTGTTTGCAGCAAAAAAGCGCTCAATCTTAGTGATTGCAATTTTATTCTGCTGTTGGAGGCTCTAAACATTCTGGTAACTATAACTTTCATAGAGGGTTGTGTCATCAGCATACTGAATAGCACGGGAAGGGCTCAGGTGGAGGGGAAGTTCATTCATAAAGTATGAACAGGAGGGGACCCAAGATTGAACCCTGGGGTATCCCTGATATTACATCCAAGGAGGATGACCGCATACTATCATGCTCAACCACTTGAACCCTGTTAGATAGATAGGAATTAATCAATCCTGCAACTATGCCTCTGATCCCATAGAAAGGAAGCTTTTCAAGCAGGACTGAGTGTGACACACAGTCAAAGGCCTTCAAGAGGTCACAGATAGTGATTGCAATCCCGCAATGTTTTAAATCCCGCAGGACATTTGCGGGATTGGTTCTAATCCCGCGGGATCCCGCATAGGTTTTTTAATTTAATAAAATTCGATAAATTAATGTTTATTTAATTAATTATTGAACCAACTTTAATTTTTTATTATAAAAATCAGCAAATAACCGTATTTGAGTTGAAAAAATTATATAATTTAAAGTCTAGCATCTCTTAACTATACTACCATGAGTATAAATCAATCAAATTTCTTCTTAATTAAAGTAACAAGTAACTTTGGACAAATGAACTTTAACTACGCGGGATCTCGCACAGGTTTTTTAATTTTATAAAATCCGATAAATTAACGTTTATTTAATTAATTATTATTACACCAACTTTAATTTTTTATTATAAATATTAAAAATTAGCAGTATGTCAGTCAAAAATTATGTAATTTAAAGTCTAGCCTCTCTTAACTACACTACTATGACTATAAATCAGCCAAATTTCTTATGAATTGAAGTAACATGTAACGTTGGGCAAATGAAAGTTTATTTGCCCAAAGTTACTTGTTAATTTAATTTATAAGAAATTTGACTGATTTATAGTCATAGTAGTATAGCTAAGAGAGGCCAGACTTTAAATTACATCATTTTGTTGACTGAAATACTGATAATTTTTGATATTTATATTAAAAAATTAAAGTTGGTTTAATAATTAATTAAATAAACGTTAATTTATCGAATTTTGTAAAATTAAAAAACCTATGCGGATCCCGCGTATAAACGTTTGAAGTTCAGAACTTCACAAACACAATAGGTAAACACAAACAATTACAATATTTACACATCCCACCTCAACTGCCACAACCTCAAAATCTTTCTCCTTAGCAAGGCTATCGATACTATTAAGTTTTTTTAAAATAAAAGTTATTTCTTATATAAATAATAACACCACCTCCATTACAGGTTTTTCGACAAAAATAATTGGTCACAGTGTAGTTTTCAATGTTACAATAATTAACAGACTGTTCCTTAAGCCAGTGCTCGCATAGACCAATGAAATCAAATTCCTGTTCGCCTGGCAGTAGTTCAAGCTTTTCTACTTTGTGTTGAAGACTCCTGATGTTTAGAAACAGTGTTGTGATGGTATATTCCTGCATAATATCAGGGTTCCTGTTTTTTTTGCCTACTAAAAATTTTGATTGCAACTTCTTTGTTTTTTAAAATCAAATCTCTTTACGCCTACTCCCTTTGGCCAAAACTGGGTCTCATACATTTCATTTTTTTTTTCAAAATGCTACAACTTCAAAACATTTGTTTTTTGCTGGGTCCATTGGTAGCTCGGTAACATCTATCGTTGCTCCTTCAAAACCAGGATTTTTGCTAATGTATTCCTTAACGTTCGTAGATGTTGCGTCTCTTTGGACTCTGTACAAGTAAAGCCTTTTTTTTTTCAGCTCCACTGAAATGTGCACTGTTGTCTTGAGCTGACACCTCTGCAGTGCCAATATTTTTAACGTACCTTCTGTTTCTTTTATTATAACTTTTAATGAAAGGTTCTTCCTTATCTATCAGTTTGTTTCCATTTGAAGTATCCGTTATATTTGTCTGTTGGAGCACATTTGATGTTTGTGGCTGCTGTACGTCCCCGTTAAGGTTAATTAGGTTGGGCATTATTTCCATCTGTTTGTTTTCAATCTATTTGGTCTCACTAATTTTGCCTGTAGTTACCCGTGACCGCTGTTTAGGACGGCCTTCTTTCAATGTCTTATCCTTTGGGGTCCCCTGGCTAGTTGTTTTATCTTGCTCGATTTGTTTCGGTTTTTTGAGGTTAAGTTTTTCTTCTAGAGAACCAATTTTTTCTTCTAGAAAACCAATTTTTTCTTCTTGAAGGCGAATTATGTCCTGTTTATCTTGGATGATTGTTTCCTTTTCACTAATGATTTGTTTCAATAGATTAATTTGTTCTTCAAAAGAGCAATCTTTTGAGATTATATTTGTATTTTCTTTCTTATCGAAACAGCAGTACTGGACCACATTTTCTGATAAAAAATTTATTTGTTCCACTCTTTCTGCACACGAAGGGTGCCACATTTCACCACAATTTATGCATGATGCTACCATTACTTTCTTTTTGTGACAACATTTAAAAGTGCGAGGTAAGACGTCCGCCATATTGTTGTTATCTAATCGGCGCATGACGGTTAGGGATGCGTCGTTCATGAACGACCCGTTCACAATGACAGGGTCTTTCGAAAGACCCGTGATTGAATCAATCACGCTCTGTGACCCTATCGTTCATATGACCCGAAGACCGGGTGTATGGCTGTGACAAAAAGATGAAACACGAACACGAACGAAGTGGTGATCCAGACGGGTTATCTGTCGGTCGACTCGGTCGTGTTAAACTTAAACAAACGGCCCGTTCAACAATCGATCCAATCGCTGATGCAGCGCGTCTTGCTTCGATGGCTTTGAATTGTGGACGGGTTGTAAGCCAGATAAATTTATGCCTTATTTTATTTTACTTTTAGGGTCATCGTAAGCTAACAATAGGCACTTATATAAAGTTAATGATTGTAATTGTGGTTGCTCTGATCTATATTAAATATTTTGTTTTAAAAGGTTCAATTAAATAAAGAAAAACAAAGTATCCAAACGTTCATATTTATTTAGCTAAGCATCTGATCTGATGGATAAATCAATGAGAAAATCAGCATCACGGGTCATATGAACGGGTCTTGATGAACGGGTCATTTTAATGAATGATCTGCTGAGAACCGGGTCACGAAAAAGAACCGGGTCTTCCCATCCCTAATGACGGTCACTCATCTAACTTACATCCTATCAATGCTGGCGTCCCCCAAGGTTCAGTCCTGGTACCAACCCTATTTCTTCTTCACATTAATGACCTGCTCTCAGTGCTCTCTTCAACTACCAATCACTTCTACAGTTATGCCGACGATAGTACTCTTCACTCCAATATTCATTTTTCCAGACAAGTTTCGAATCAAGAGTTGGATAATAAATGCAGATCTATGTACTGCTCCCTTTCCCAAGATCTCCAGTTAATCTTAGACTGGGGTGCCAAGAACCTTGTTCAGTTCAACGCCTCCAAAACCCAGTCTTGCTCCCTGTCACGCATAAAATCTGACAACCCCATCCACATGAATGGCCAAGCGCTACAAAACAATGAAACATTCGATCTTGTTGGCGTCGCTTTTGAACATGATCTCTGCTGGTACAAATACATTACTTCAGTAGCGACATAGGCAGCTAAAAAGCTTGGTTTTCTCTTTCGAGCCAGAAAATACTTCTCCCCTTCCAACTTATATACTCTCTATGTTTCCCAAATAAGACCTAACCTAGAGTACTGCTCCCACATATGGGTAGCTGCATCACCTTCGACGCTTAACATCCTTGATTCTATCCAAAAGAGAGCCATTCGACTTATCAATGACCCAGCGCTCACGAGAAAACTCCCTTCTCTCGCTTATCGCCGCACGTACATTTATATGCTTTTGTTCAATCTGCATGACCTTTTGTTGGACAATGTGGCAACCAGAGGGCTGCCGGGTTGCAGCCCCCCCCCCCCCCCCCCCCCGCTTTCCGGTTTTACGTTTAACTATTAGTACTACAGTGCGACCTCGATAATCCGGAGCTTTAGTAGATCGGATTATTCGGTAATCCGGCCAAGCATTTCCATTGCATTGTGTACTTTATAATCCGGATTTGATAGTACTCGTTAATCCGGACCTGCGTTTGTAACTAAATTCTAGACTTCTTCATACAAATTAATGAAGGATATCTAAAATCGATTATGTGGGGTTCCCCTAACTTCCGAAATTCGGCCGGATCAGATGTCTGGGCGTTCACATAAGCAGTGCGCGTGCCTTTGTGTTGACTAGGCGCGGCCCGTGAAATTTTAAAGTTGTATATCTCTGTTGCTACTTATGGGACCCACTCCAAGTTCAAAAAAATTATTTTGTAATTTGCGAAAAAAAGTTGAATTTTTGAATGGACCCACCTGGGTAAAAAATTAACACGCTTAGATATTTTATTTATTATTTTTTCTAAACAAATTTTACATAATTTTGTCGACAATTCTTAAATTTTAAGAGAAAAAAATGTGTTAGTAGAAAGTTATCGTCATTTGAATTTTTTTAAACCTAAAATATAATTAACAAAAATTCAAATGACTATAACTTTTTTGTTAATATGTATATGTACTATTTGCTAATTATTTTGTATTACATATTCCAATAAAAAACTGTCCCGCTTCAGTAATCCGAATTATTTACTAATCCGGATCACCGCGGTTTTAATTAGTCCGGATTATCGAGGTCGCACTGTATAAGTAAGTTTTCTACTAACTGTTAGATGAGGGCCACAGTGATTGGATCTACTTACCTCAGGGGCGGCTACTGCCAGGGGGCGCAGGGTCTCGCACCCCCCAATTAAATTACCAACTAAAATAATAAAATAAATATATAAAATATGTATTTCATTAAAGCAACTCATAGCACCAAAAAACTGTTCAAATTATCCTCGTAATGTAAATTACAGAGCCAGCGAAAGCACAGATAAAATAATCCAGCGTTTCTGCTTGGAAGGTAGTTTAGAGTACCTTGGCAAAAGTCCAAGTTATAATCTGAACGGTGGATCAAGTGCGAACCTAATCCTTACTTCCACAGGGTCTCGGCTTGAGAACAACCGCGAGATGATGTCACACAGAAGGACGCGATGCTTTATGACCAATCAGATTGCGGATAAATCTGTGGTTGCTATGACAACGGTCGGCATAGTACACGCGCTTCGGTCTCAAAACTTCAGCAGCCTTTCTGCCTTTGCCGTTAAATAGTTTGTTTTGTTTTCTGTTTTTTCGGTATTTTCGTTGTCAATATGAATTCTGTAAAGTATATTTTAGAAAATAGACCTGTTCCATTTGAAGAAAAAGTTGCAATCAAAAAGTTGGGTCGTCCAACCCCCGATTTATAAATAAAATCAACGGTGTTTATGACGTTTTGAAAAAAAATCGTGCAAGCTAGCATTCGGCGCTTTTCACCTAGGGTTACCAGATTCGAAAGACTAATTTCCGGGACGTCCTGTCATACAAAAAAAAAAAAACGCTCTATGGTGTAGTCAAAAAATTTACCTATGTGCTTGGCCAAAAGAATGACGGTAACATCGTTTACAAATACCACTGATATTTATCGCTAGACTTGGCAAGTTTTAACAAATTTTCGTCTTCGGACCCTTTTATAAAGGACAAAAATTCTGAGCAAGTCTAACTGGAATTAATTCGAATTTGCAGCTCAGCTGCAAGTTGTTTATTTTTGTTTGATTAACGATTTCCGGGATAGTACAGTAAAATTCCGGGATCCGGGATGACCTAACAAATTCCGGGATTTTCCCGGAATTCCCGGACGTCTGGCAACCCTATTTTCACCCCTCCCCATAACAACTGTTTTGCACCCCCCATATTCAAAAACCACGAACCGCCACTGACTTACCTCCCTGTGCTTCAAGATAAATTGATGATCAAAGAAACTGTTTATGCACTTAAGTCATTAAAAAAAACTGGAGCTTAAATCCATTTGCTTCTGATCACCTCAAAATAAAGCATTGAAAACTAACACCTATTTTTAACAGTTTTTCTGTTGTGGGGTGTGGATGCTTTTTTACCCATATTTACAAAATTTGTTAATTTTTTTAAATCAAAGGGACACATTTAAAAGTTAATTCTTTATAAGTACTTACAGGGTGGAAAACAAAATGAAAAAACAAAATGAATATAAATAAACAGGTTTTTTATCTTAAGATAGGATAATTACAAATAATGATACATTAATAACTTCTGCCTTTTTTATTATAATTATGAATGTGTTTCATGTTGGTGGAGTTTTGCGTACATAGCTTTTTTTTATCGCAAAACCATGTCCACATTTTATCTTACATGCAGGCTGAAGAAATATTATTACTTCCCTTGCTGGAGGATGTATGTATTGTATCTGAAAAAATCATCTCCCGAGATTTTTTCGTTTTGAGGTTCCTGGATAACAAAAACCATGTTTTTCCATTTCCGTCGGTCTGACCGCCTGTCTAACGATCCGTCGGGTCTGTCTATTGGCACGAACTGTTTGACCAAAAAAAAATTAAATCTTACATAGTAAATGGGCTTCACCCTGGCTCGAAGCGGGCTACACTTCCAGTGAAATATACATGTAGGGTGATCACATTAAACAATTTCTAGTTTTATTGCTTTAACTCAAATATGTTTTTATAGAAATTATGTAGGTATACAGGCTTTAACTTTGAATATAAATAAAGGCACTTTTGATGCACCAGGAGAAAGGAGGAATAACAGACTAGTTAATGTAACTTACGTGTTTGACTGTTGACGAAAGACGAAATAGTCTGCATTTTCGAATTTTATTATATTCTATAACTTCATTTCTCGAGGGCAGTTCTATATTAAGACATTTGCATTTTTTTATTGCTATGGGTTTGTATGAGGCAGTTGTGTTTGTAAATCATTTTGTATACTTATGCCATAATTATTTTTATATTATCTATTTTGTATAATGCAAATTAAAATAAACATATTTTGGTAAAAAAATTAATGTTGTTTGATTTTCTTAATATTTTTTTTAAAATTTTTTATTTTTTAACCATCGAAATCAGCTGTTAAAGCTGATCAGCTGGTACTTTTACGTCAGGATTATAAAGTCCACTAAACTTCGTTTATGCGCCGAAATTCCATTTATGTGAAACATTAAATCCAATATGAAGTAAACTTTTTACAACTATAGCTCGGATTTTCAAATTTGTTTTATGGAACTACTGCAATTATTTTTCCATCTTTTTCCACGTTTCCTAATGCATTTTCCCAATACCCTGTTATTGTTTTATTATGCGCCCAGAAGTACTTATATGACAAAATCCTACTACTGCTATTATATAATCTATTTGTTAAATCGCACATGCGATTGAGGGGACTGTTCTTGTAGAGATTTGTTCTAGAAGTATGCAGGTGAAACGTCGAATTTTGTTTCGTTTGTGTATTATTTACCCTTAACAATATCTTTTCATTATAAGTTTAACTAAGCAAGATATGAACAGTTAGAAAATATGTGCGTTAATAAAAATTAGTCCAAAATAACTTTTTTAGAAAAATAAATCAAGAAATTTTTTTTTTTAAATCGCTGATTTTTTTTAAATCATGATTTTTATTAACCCTGGTTTTAACAGTTTTGCGCTACCTTTCATATTAACACCAGAAATAAATTGAATTGAAAATTTGAAAAGTTAGTTTTTTCAAAATAAGTTGAGAATGAAAAATCATCTGAAAAATTTCGGATTATTTTATTAGTTCTTTAATAACACCACTATTTTCCATTTAACCAATTTTGTATTTCTAACTATTAACGAGATCATTATCTTGGACACCGTGTATATGTACTTAAGCCAGTGCTTAGATTTTTGCATTTTAAGAATTTCTGTCTTTAAGCCAGATTAGATATTTTGCGTAGGGTGACAATAATAGTTGTCAAGTGGAGCTGTATCGTTTCACAAAACGCCGCTCGTAATGGAAATACCGCCAGAAAAAGATACTGAGCAAACCTGAGCTAACCTGCACATTCAAATTTTTTTCAGTTTGGTCAGGTTAAGTTGGGTTTGTTTTGGAAACATCCTCTATATTAGTACCTATGGCTTATCCTTTCTATTAAGTAGTACTTAAGTATTTGTATTTACTGTCTAAAAATTACCTATTAATTATTTTTTTCAGGATCGTCACCGTCTGAAACTGAAGAGAATGCTGTTCCTGCCAAGCATTCAAAAATAACAGCAGAAGGTAAGTACATTTATATGCTTTTGTTCAATTTGCATGGCCTTTTATTGGACAGTGTCGCAACCAGAGGGCTGCAGCCCCCCCCCCCCCCCCCCCCCGCCGCCCCAGCTTTCCGGATTTACGTCAAACTATAATTTACATCCCCCCTTCCGCCACTAGTGGAATGCCCAGGGTTCCCTCCCCAAGTTAAAATCTTGGTTGCGCCACTAGGTGTCATTTTGTTATAAAAATATTAAACCAAATTGATTGATTGAAGTGTAACACAGTTGTCATAAGGTGCATTTTTTTGACACTGGATTTATATTTTAGATACAGTACCTGATAAACCGACCTTTGCAATATCTCCTTCAAAACCAGGAAGATTAATTCACATAAGACCTTATTCTACTAGTGAGGTGGTTAAGGAAGAACCAACACTATTAAGTCCACCCTTTCAGAGTGTAGCGAGTAACCCTAATACAATAAATAGAATAAGAGTACGAAACCCTGAAGAATTGCGAATGGGTATTGTTCCGAGTGGTAAGTTATAGCCCGTTCAATATGAAAAAAACAAAGTAAATGAAAATAATATTTATTAGGTACCTGTTAAAAATATACTTTTTTTAGCTTTGCAAAAATAGTTAATTTATATGATTTTAAAATACTTTTCGTTGGTTTTTCTGCGAGAAAAGTATCTTTTTTAATGTTGGCGACTCAAATTAAGGAAGCCAACTGCAATCAGCTGATTTTTAACGGAAAAGAAGGGCACACTAGACAAAATTGACAAAGATGCCAAATAACTCGATAATGAATTCAAAGACGAAACAAAAATATTCCCCATTATAGCAGTTAGCAAATCGCTTGAAGAGGTCGCTACGTTCTTAATTTGAGTCGCCAATTGCTTGTTGCAATGCATGTATTTTTTTTTAGTGCATCAAGGAAGCTATTACAAACTCAAAAGTGTTATTTGGAAGAAAATTATTAGAATAATTTAACCTTTTAATTTTTCGGATTAATTTATTACAATTTAAAAAGCCCAAAATTCAGTCCTTTTTATCCTTTTGCTCTGAATTTTAACAGTCGTGTGAATAATCGTATTGTTTACAATTAGTCATGCGTCTGTCAAATAATAAGCAAAAATAATTAATTGAAAACGGCATCCTATGTACACAGTTGCCTATACGCACCACACCTATCCTGAATCATTCATCTGTGATGCAAATAGAAAATATTTGTTGTTGGCGTACAGTTCGTTTCTCGATTATAGTGTAATCTGTGTGTACTTTATTTTATTAATTAATGAAATTTCTTAAAAATATCCTATAAGCATGGTGGTGGGCTACTATGCAAAAATATCGCTGCAAGTGCCTCGAACACACTTTTTTCATCTTGTGCCAAATACAGCTGAAGTAAAAAAAAGCAGCTCAAAGTTAAATAAAAATTTTAATTAAATAGTGTAAACGTTAGTATCGTCAAATTCAAGTAAGCAAATTTTGTTAATCTTTTATTTTTATGGCAATCCTAACAAAAGTTTGATGACAAATGTGGAGGGTATGATTTACCATAGTCAAATAGCGCAAGATAAATCAAGATAAAACACTTAGCTTAGGAGCTGATTAGCACATAACAGTTAATATTTATTAAGCAAATACATTTAAGCAACGCGTGGTTTAGATATCATATGACGTCATGTAAGGACGCGCTAAAATGGCGACTTTTTAAATTGGAATAAATTAAACCAAAATAAAAAAAATTAGTTAAATTCACCTAGTAAGTTTTTTGAAAATAATATTTTTAGGTTTCTAATGACTTGCTTAAACATGTTTTGCAATAAAAAATACATGCATATTCTCTATCTTCACAGTTGTAAGTTCTGTTTTATTTTATCTATTAAGTATTTGGATGAAAATATTGTTGCCAAACAAAAACAAATAATGTTTTGTTTTAAAACATTATTTTCTTATACGTTTTATTAATATTCACATGTATTAAAAAACTGTAAAAACAAAAATATCTCTTTTATACATAGTCTATGTATTTCTTTATTTTTTAACCTCGTGTGTTATTGTAGTTTTTGTGACATTATTTATTATCTGGGTTTTCTTATACAGAGTACAGAGTGTTATGAAAATTGTTTAATATATTGGAATGGGTGAACCCTGAGGTAGTCTACAGACAGTCCCAATACTTTTTCCCATCAAATTGCACATTTTTTCCAAGCTTTTATTTAACTTCACCTGTTAGTATGTATGTATGTGTGTGTGTATGTATGTTAGTATGTTTAGGTCAAATATTGCAATCAAACTTTCGACTAGTTCTAATTAAGCTAGAGGTTTGAAATTTTGTACACGTGTATAAGTCCGGTGACAATGCAATATAGTATATTTAATATTGTTCTAAATTCAATATTGCGGCGCCCCAAGATGGTGGATTGCCTTTTTCTTCACAATCCCCTTGATATGGACATCATTCCTTTTTCTTCACAACCCCCCTTGACATTTGTATCAAATGAAAAGGTTTGACGAGTAAAATACGATAAGCTGTGTGACGTCATTCTAAACCCAATATGGCGGACGCCACAAGATGGCGGATCCCCTTGATATGGGCACTAAATGAAAGGGTTTGACGAGTAGAATACGATAATAGGTAAAATTTCTTGTAATAGTGATGCATTATCAGAAATGCATAGGTTAAGACAGCTTAAAATTTAAAAATAAAATCTTGTAAAAAATACTGTTTAAAAACAAGCTTTTATTATTTAGATGTACTAAAACGAAAAAAATAAGTGTAGCTTTTTCATTGTGGCAATGCTAAATGCTATTTATAAGTGGACGTAGTTCGCGTGGGTGGATCCTAATAAAAGTAGTATCAAAGTTATCACTGAAACAGATATAATATATTGTGTTAAATTTATTGTCTTATAGGCTTGTCGCTTGAATAGAAAAGAAAAAAATACATAGGTATCTTTACAATTTCTGCCAAACAAAATTAATGCCTGTATGAACTTTTCGTGCGCTACAAGCTTTGAAGACAATAAATTTAACATAATATATTATATCTGTTTCAGTGATAACTTTGATATTACTTTTATTAGGATCCACCCACGCGAACTACGTCCACTTATAAATAGCATTGCCACAATGAAAAAACTATACCTACTTATTTTTTTCGTTTTAGTACATCTAAATAATAAAAGCTTGTTTTTAAAAAGTATTTCTTACAAGATTTTATTTATTTTAAACAATACCTTAGGGTATTGTTTACCATCCATATCCGACGCTTCTAGCCGCTTCGTTTCCAAACTTAAATATTACCTTGACATTTCATTTTTTAGCAGTTATAGTGCAATCCTAAAATAATCCAAAGCATTTTTAATTCCAAAGACTTATTTTACCAAAAATGCGTCTTTAAATAATAGCAATTTCTTTTCTTAAGATGGAAAAATATGAACCATTCACTCGTGAAATTCAGTTGAAATTGTAACGACAACGAATCAGGCTCTTTGTTATACAGTTAACACAAAAAATTATGACTCACCTATTACTTTATTAATTAGGGTTCGACCGACATACATTTTTTTGCCGATACCGATAAATCGGTATCAGCCGATATGAAATGCCGAGACCGGTATACCGGGTGTCAACGAGATCACTTTCCGGCTGCCATTTCTTTAGTATTTAATCGAACAAGATGAAACTTGGCAGGAGTCATAGGCTAATCAAAAGTCACTTTTCGAGGTACTTGTCAAATAGCGATGGGTCATTCTTTCATTTTCAAGAGAGCCCGCTCACTCGTTCAGCTCACTTGGGAGAGTCGTTCGCAAGGAGTCGTTCGATTGAACGAATCGCGGAGCTCTTTACTTTAACGTGACACCTGCACTTGTTCGTGTGCATAAAAGAGAGCATAAAACGCTGATGTGAATTACACATTTACGACTGCCGACGGCCCGCTGCCTGGTTGTGGCGCGACGGCTTCAAAGAAAAATAATATACATAACATAAATAAATTAAATAAAATTAATTAAAATATTGGAATGATTAAAATTTTTAGTTGTTAAATTATGTTCCAAATAAAAGTAAATACATATTAACAAAAATGATTTTATTGTAGATTAGATAATGATTATGTAATATGGATTTCAAAGTTATAAACTACCCGCAGTATACGCCGTTAAAAAACGTTGTTGCAGATTTCCGGCAAAGTAATTAATCGTTAATCGTAAAATAATAGTAATACGAAAGACGCACAAACTGTGTAATCATTGATTTCTAATATGGATCCGCAAACAATAATCGCGAAAGTGGAAATTTCTGACCTTGCGCATGTAAACAAAGCTGATCGGCCATGGGCATGCGCACTGCAAAATTTGTCAGCTGTGATGGTCGATCCCACTCTGATTGTCAAGGAACATAAAATGGTTTGCTGATTGTTTTCCAGCTGGTTATGCAAACCGTGTAGCAGATGACAACAAGCGAGGTGTGCGCATGCCCCTCGCCGATCTGGCTCGAGAAATATGACCGGTGGCCGTGCGTACAAACACACTATTTCACCCTGGTAACTTAACTTTTGTTTGCGCAGGCTGTCAGGTGCACGGGTCTATATATAGAAGTCAATGTGTGTAATGTATTATCATAGGCCGCTAGATGCTCCACCACTCTCGTTCTTATATTATACGTCTGAGCCGCTCGCGCTCTCCAAAGAAAATAAAAGGGTATAGTATGGCGCTCTCCGAGTTGTCCGACACTCGCGAAAGCGTGGAGTGGTTTGTACGGAGTCGAACGGACGAGAGCGAGCCAATAGTCATAGTCGCCTATAATGCAGATATTTTAACGAGCGGTGAACGTATCGTTCAGTTGATGGGAGCGGCTCATTCGCGACTCTTCGAAAAGAGTCGTTTAAATTGAACGACTCGTTCGCGAACGACCCATCGCTATTGTCAAATTTCGACGACTTGCGGTTTAGCCGGAAGTGACATCAACTTTAGATTTTCAAATGAGACACCCTGTATATTTCTTGATTTTTGGAATCTAGAGATCATTTTACGTACAACTGTACTATTTCTATTACTTTTTGTGTCAATTTACCATTTTAAAAAAATTGTTCTAATCTAGAGTGCCATGACCCACCGTAAATCGTTCTAATAGACGTTTACATCTGCACAAAAATACCTACACAATTTTATCACCTTTCATTTGTCTTACCAGAGCGTTCAAAGTTGACTAAATCACTTTTTTGATAATAACTTAAAATAATTAAATACAACTATAACACTTTCATAGTATAATTAGATGTATTTTTTTATTACGAATCCAACGGTGCATCACAACATCAAACTCTCTTGGATTTTCTAAAGAAAACTACATTTTATTGCAATAGCCATTTTATATGGTTTGATCAAACATGCAGCTGCACGACGATCAAATATTATATCCACTTAGCCATGACAAAACTGAATATTAATAATGGGTGCCTGTAAACAATTCGCCACAAACCAGAAACATAATATTAAAGACCAGAAAAAATAATTGTTTACAAATTTGTAAAATTCTATCATTTATCCTGAATTCAATTGTTTTCCATG
This sequence comes from Philopedon plagiatum, assembly GCA_963971165.1. Lineage (NCBI taxonomy): Eukaryota > Metazoa > Arthropoda > Insecta > Coleoptera > Curculionidae > Philopedon > Philopedon plagiatum. The sequence continues at coordinate 33,479,277 of OZ020193.1, read as the reverse complement.
GCAAACTTAACAATATTTTGAGGCTTTATTCCGTTACATACTTTTTAAACAGCTATAATTTAATTGTTTGTCATGGCTAACTGGATATAATATTTGCTCGTCGTGCAGTTACATGTTTGATCAAACCCTAACAAATGGCTACGGTAATAAAATGCAGTTTTCTTTAGCAAATCCAAGAGAATTTTGATGTTGTGGTGCACCGTTGGATTCGTAATAAAAAACTATACATCTAATTATACTATGAAAGTGTTATAGTTGTATTTAATTTTTTAAAGTTATTATCAAAAAAGTGATTTAGTCAACTTTGAACGCTCTGGTAAAATTGTGTAGGTATTTTTGTGCAGATGTAAACGTCTATTAGAACGATTTAAGGTGGCTCATGGCACTCTAAAACAAAAAATTTGTTTTAAAAATGGTAAATTGACACAAAAAGTAATAAAAATAATGCAGTTGTAAAATGATCTCTAGATTCCAAAAATCAAGAAATATACAGGGTGTCTCATTTGAAAATCTAAAATTGGTGTCACTTCCGGCTAAACCGGAAGTCGTCGAAATTTGACAAGTAGCTCGAAAAGTGACTTTTTATTAGCGTATGACTCCTGCCAAGTTTCATCTTGTTCGATTAAATACTAAAGAAATGGCAGCCGGAAAGTGATCTCGTTGACACCCGGTATATGGCATACCGGGATATTTAACGCATTTCTTTAAACTGTACTTTATTAGTAACAAAACCAACACGTATAGGAACTTACAACATACTTTATACGTTATAAACAATATTTTACTCAAAGGCGATCTAAGCATTTCGCTCGAAAACTTCCCAATAAAAAAAACTACATACAGAGAGGACAAAATCATTAAAAATATAAACTTGACCTAAGAGTAAACTACCTTTATTTTTTATTTTAAAGAAAAATGCCACTTTTAGTGATTATCTAAAATTTCAGAATTTTTTTTTTACTTTTGCAAAGCTTAAAATATTCTTACGTCGGGTTGCACAAACAATTTAATCACGAATTAAACTAATAAGGCACTTGTAATGTGACAGCACTTATGCGAACGTCATTAACGTCAATTAAATTTACTGCTTGATTAAAAGTTTTGTGCAACCCGCTGTTAGTGTTAATTAAACTAAACGTTTTATTTCCAAATTTCTTATTCAACATGAAAGCCGCGAACTTCTACACACTTTTGTAGTACCAGTCTGGTGTTTTGGTTATGGTATGGTACTTTCGAAAAAACCCGAAGTATGGAAAAACATTGCGGCATGGAAAAAATCGAATTGAACGAGCCTTTTTAAAAATTTTGGATTATGACTAAGAAAGTAATTCTAAACATTTCCTTATGACATTTTTCTTAAAAACGAAAAATAACGGTAGCCTATTTGTAGGTAAAATTCATATTTTTCAAGTTTCCTACTTTCCTGTATACAAGAACTAAATTTTCTTACAAGAAATTTTTTTTATAAGGAATAACCGAAATATTAAAAATTTGGTCTATTTGTGGTATAAGTAACCCTAACCAGGGTTATATATATATATATATATATATATATATATATATATATATATATATATATATATATATATATATATATATATATATATATATATACATATATATACATATATATATATACATATATATTTAATGTAAATTCAAAGATCATCTTCTTCACTAGTGCAGAACAAGAAGACCGTAAAATGAAAAATAAAAAAGGACTATTGTTTGATTCTGGTCTGGGTGCCCTCCTGTTTATTTTATTTTGCGGTCTTGTTGTTCTGCATTTACATTTAATATATTACCTGTAGGCCGAAGGAAGTTTCCATTTTTTACTATATATACACTGCCGCATTAAATTAGGGTCACCCCGTAATTTGAAATTATTTTAGACATTTTTAGTTTTTTTTTGTATTTTTTTCGGTTGTAACGTAGTTTACTAACTTTATACGATGATTTTTTCGTGATTGCTTGAATAAAAACAGTTTTTGTTGTTTTGTTCAAAATTTATTGAAAGTAATGACAATGAAAATTTTATTTTGATATGCTTTTAGTTATAACAAAAGAAATTTGAAGGACTTCAGTAGCGAGTACCTATTCCTTCCTCTGGCAGTGATGACATCTTGCAAACGACGAGGCATGCTTTGAATCAGATTTTGGATCACATCCTGCGGAAGATTGTCCCATTCCTGCACCAGTATGTCGCGAAGCTCGCTAGAATTTCTGGGGGCCAGCACATGTCTCCGTAAACGTCTCCCCATCTCATCCCAAACATGTTCAATGGGATTTAAGTCTGGACTGCGAGCAGGCCACACAAATCGCGTGATTTGAACCTCGTTAAGATAAGCAGTAACTATCCGAGCATTATCATGCATAAATGTTGCGTCTTCTCCAAGAATAACCATGAATGGTACAACATGGTCTTCTAGACCCTCTGTCAGGTACCAATGCGCAGTCAACGTCCCATTCTGGATAAAGACTAACTCCGTTCGAGCTTCAAAAGATATGCCTTCCCATGCCATAACAGATCCTCCACCAAATGGAAGTCGCTCGGCAATACACGCTTGAGCATATCTCTCGCCTTGTCGTCGCCACACTCTTACACGTCTATCTGAACCCGTAAGACAGAATCGCGATTCATCCGAAAACAATACGCGCCTCCAATCCTCTATTGTCCAAGCCAAGTGTTCTCGTGCAAAATTCAACCTTGCAATCCGGTGTTCACGGGAAAGCGGCGCGCGGCGGTCCAGTAGCTCTAGTTCGAGAAGATAATCCAGCAGCATGAAGTCGCCTCCTAACTGTCCACTCACTTATGTTTACATTTCTCACTTCTTGCAGATGATTTCGAAGGGAAACTGCCGTGACCGTTCGATTTCTCAAAGCACTAGAAACGAGAAAGCGGTCATCTCTAGCTGGTGTAGTCCTTCCTCGTCCTGAACCAGGTCTTCGAGTGAGCAGACCAGTCTCTTCGTACCGCTGAAATACTCGTTGCACACTACAGAGAGTTACACCAACGTTTCTCGCAGTTTCGCGTTGACCGCGGCCATCTTCTATAGCCGCCACAATTCGTGCCGCAGCAACAGGATTTATGGCCATTTTAATACACTGACAGTGACAACACTACACAAACATTTTGCAATAGGGAGTTAAAACCACAGCAACAAAAAACTATGCTGATAATGCTTTTTAAAAATTTGGGTGAGGGGCCCTTTTTTTGTGAAACGCTTATCGCAACAACAGAAACTTTTTTTTATTCAAGCAGTCACGAAAAAATCATCGTATAAAGTTAGTAAACTACGTTACAACCGAAAAAAAATACAAAAAAACTAAAATTTTTTAGAATAATTTCAAATTACGGGGTGACCCTAATTTAATGCTCGGCAGTGTATATATACCGGGTGCCCACGAGTTTACTGGCCAGCTCGTTATTTTGTTAAAAAATAATATTTCGATTTGAAATTTTGGGAACTCGTATGGTTGCTTTAGATGCAGATTTTGAGTGCTCGAACATCAGACTATCGTTTCCGGTTCAACCGGAAATACAGTCAACTTTGTTATTTTAAACGAAACACCCTGTATATTTTTTAAAATTTGGATTCTACGTAAAATTCTAATTATAAAACATGTATCATACCCCATACCTATCTTTAACAGTTTTCAAGAAAATAGCGTTTGAAATGTCGAAAGAGCCGCAAACTATACTGTTTTAACATAAAACAAATGAATATGCGAAAAGTTTAATATATTATTCTTACTTCTTTTTAGGGGCCTTGTATGCTTGTGTCATGACAATCTCACTTCCGGTGCAACCGGAAGTGCTACAAAATATGACATTCAGGTACAAATTACTTCAATAATTTCAATTGAACGACCTACTTTAAACTCTAAATTCTAATTTATCTGACTTTTCTCTATAATTTTTGTATTCACCATCCCAGGTCTAAAGTTGATAGTTCTTGAGATATGGACAGCTAAATATTTAGATGCATTCCAAATTTCAATATTTCTAATTTTATCTAGGCGGCTATGGAGATCATTTGTCACTTGAACTGCTTCATGATCATAACCATGTCAATTTCCAATTATTTAATCAAGATGGCTATGAATACAAGACACTTGTCATATTTTCTGTTAATAATATCACCCCCAAAACAAATGAATAACGTGCTCAGGGAATTTCAGAGAGTTCGTCTGAGAGAAAAGAGAAAACGGTCAACAATTCGAACACTTAATTTATGGCTAATTTCTTATTTTTTAAAATGAAAACCTAATAAAATTATTACTTCAAGAACTACTCTGATATTATTAATTATGTGTATTCTTTCTACATTTTCTTAATGCAAATGATCTCCATAGCCGCCTAGATAAAATTAGAAAGATTGAAATTTGGAATGCATCTAAATTTTTAGCTGTCCATATCTCAAGAACTATCAACTTTAGACCTGGGATGGTGTATACAAAAATTATAGAGAAAAGTCAGATAAATTCGAATTTAGAGTTTAAAGTAGGTCATTCAATTGAAATTATTGAAGTAATTTGTGCCTGAATGTCATATTTTGTAGCACTTCCGGTTGCACCGGAAGTGAGATTGTCATGACACAAGTATACAAGGCCCCTAAAAAGAAGTAAGAATAATATATTAAACTTTTCGAATATTCATTTGTTTTATGTTAAAACAGTAGAGTTTGCGGCTCTTTCGACATTTTCAAACGCCGGTTGAACCGGAAATGATAGTCAGATGTTCGAGCACTCAAAATCTGCATCTAAAGCAGCCATACGAGTTCCCAAAATTTCAAATCGAAATATTATTTCTTAACAAAATAACGAGCTGGCCAGTAAACTCGTGGGCACCCGGTATATATATATATATATATATATATATATATATATATATATATATATATATATATATATATATATATATATATGGAAATACGTAGGGTTTCACGTAGGGTTTCACAGAAATATGTATCGTGGTTAATCCGGGAATCCATCCGTTCGTTTGATTTGTTTCTAGTTGAAACTTGCAGACGTTTCGCCAAAATCTCATTTGGCATCTTCTGTGCTTACTCGCTGGTCGTAGAAAGTAAACTATATATATATATATATATATATATATATATATATATATATATATATATATATATATATATATATATATATGTATATGTATATATATATATATATATGTATATATATATATATATATATATATATATATATATATATATATATATATATATATATATATATATATATATATATATATATATATATATATACAGTGGTCGTTTAAGTGTGCAACATATGGGAAAGTTTTTTATTACCGATTTCTCAGAAAATTTTATTTTTGATAAAAGTTGGTGCATGTTCGATAATTATATTGGGTGTACTTGGAATGGTTGCAAGTCAAACGGTGTACAGGGTAGGGCAAAAAATATAAAATTTCTACAAGAATAAAGTACCCCTATTTCAGAGAATTCAGCAAAATGTTATTAAGAAAATGTGTTTAGAATTAAAAGTTATGCATAGGTTTGAAAACGTGACCTCATAAAATAAAAAACAAAATTTTTTTGAAAATATTAATTATTTCCTAAAAAAAATTTTTTTTTTATTATCACCCTAAAAACCTTCATAAATTAAACAAAATCAAATCAAGTTCACACATCTTTGTTCAAATTTAAGCATATTTGTAAAATTAACTTAGCTTTTTAATTTATTAAGGAATCACAAACATCATGTTTGTTGCAAGGACATTAAACACAACTTTAAAATACCGTAAAAATTACTTTTAACAAGATAAAACATTAGTCATGATAATTTTTAAATTAAAAAACCCTCATTTAAATTACAAAATATTTATTTTAAATGTTTATTAGAAAATTGTACAAAATAATCTACAAACATGAAATCATTCTAACATAATGGCGTTGTGGGGCATTATTAACAAAACAATGCATGCATTATGTCTGCGTTTAGTGCAAAGTCAAGAAATACAATGTTCCTAAACGTATTTGAGTATGGTGCCAATGGTTTTGTCAATTTTTATCGGCTTCTTTTTATTATAACTTAACAATAAACAAATTTAAAAAAAATTAAACAGACAATATTTGAAATGCAGAAAAAAATTATATTAGGTATGTTTAAAAAAATTATCGACGCGTCTCCGTATGTCCACCTTCACGTTCAATGCATTTAATTGTCCGATCATAAAATTCACTAAGCGTGGATCGCAATACACTTGCTGGAATATTTCTGCAATGAAATCGTATCGAAATTTCAAGCTCCCCAACATTATTAAAGGGCCGATCCTTGTAAACTTTTTGCTTTAAATATCCCCATAAAAAAAAATCTAGTGGGGTGAGATCTGGCGAACGAGGAGGCCACCGTGGATCGGTATTTCGTCCTAACCATTTATCACCAAATTCTCCATTTAACCATTCAGAAACAATTCTAGCAGAATGAGCCGGACAACCATCATGTACAAACCATAATTTACATCGTTCTTGTATACTCATATTATCCAAAAAATCTGTTAGTTCGTTTTCCAAAAAATGTAAATAGGTATCACCAGTTAGGTTTTGGCGAAAAAAGAACGGCCCTATTAATTTGTCGTTAATAATACCGCACCAAACGTTTGTTTTTTGGTAATACTGGTTTTTGTTGTCAATGACAAAATTTGGATTTTCGTCCGACCACCACCTACAATTTTGGGAAGAAACAACGCCATTTGTAGTGAACGTGGATTCATCCCCAAAAAGCATGTGTCTATGGAAATCACGTTGATCTTCTATTTCTCCTTGAATCCACATGCAGAAATCATACCGCAAGTCATAGTCTTGTCTTTGAAACGTGCAAATAAACATTGGCTTATAGGCGTGATATTTTTGTTTTTTAAGAATCTCCTTAATAGAGGTTTTTTTTATACCCGTATAAGCATGCACTTCTTGGGTGGATCTTCTAGGGTTTTCAACAACTGCTTGAAGTACTTGTAATTGATTTTCTTCAGTACATACAGTTTTGGTACGTTCATTTTTATATTTATACTCTAAAGACCCTGTCTGTTTAAAATTATTTAAAATTCTGCTTATGGTTGAATAGTGGACTTGTTTATCTGGATGTCGTTCATTGAATATATCTCCTGCTTCACGCACTGTTTTATAGTGTTCTCCACATATTAGCACTAATTCTGCCTTTTCGGCTAACGTTAACTTTACTGGAGGAGGCATTTGAGATCAGCTAATAACAATAATTATTTAAGAATGAATAATGCCACCAAACTGTCATAATGTTTACTTTTAACCCTTATTTGTTTTCTTTCCATAGGTATCTGCGATTATTTTAGTAGGATTTCATGTTTGTCGATTATTTTGTACAATTTTCTAATAAACATTTAAAATAAATATTTTGTAATTTAAATGAGAGTTTTTTAATTTGAAAATTATCATTACTAATGTTTTATCTTGTTAAAAATAATTTTTACGGTATTTTAAAGTTGTGTTTAATGTCCTTGCAACAAACATGAAGTTTGTGATTCCTTAATAAATTAAAAAGCTAAGTTAATTTTACAAATATGCTTGAATTTGAACAAAGATGTGTGAACTTGATTTGATTTTATTTAATTTATGAAGGTTTTTAGGGTGATAATAAAAAAAAAATTTTTTTAGGACATAATTAATATTTTCAAAAAAATTTTGTTTTTTATTTTATGAGGTCATGTTTTCAAACCTATGCATAACTTTTAATTCTAAACACCTTTTCTTAATAACATTTTGCTGAATATTCTGAAATAGGGGTACTTTATTCTTGTAGAAATCTTATATTTTTTGCCCTACCCTGTACACCGTTTGACTTGCAACCATTCCAAGTACACCCAATATGATTATCGAACGTGCACCAACTTTTATCAAGAATAAAATTTTCTGAGAAATCGGTAATAAAAAACTTTCCCATATGTTGCACACTTAAACGACCACACTGTATATATATACCCAACCAACCCAACCAAAATTCTTTAATTACAGTAGAAAATTCTGCCAAAAAAAACCTTCTGGTAAAGATACAAAATGTGCGAAGACGTAGTTGACCTTTTAACCCTCCACCGTGCCTCCGGCCTCCATTAGTCCGCTGAACACGTGCTGTCAGCTGTTCAGGTGACAGAAGTGAAGTTAGTATCATGGATGAGTATTGATGAGATGAATAATGCCATGTAAATTTTTGCTTTTTGTTTATTATTTAGTGAAATAAAATAGTTTTCAGCCCTTTAATAGTGCTATTAGTATTAAAATATCGTACGCGCTAAGTGTTGTGAATTATAAGTTCGTAAAACACAATATTTCTGGGATTTGACAACACACCAACCTAACTCACTGCTTTTTATATGACCGTGTATTTATATGGCAGTGGTTATCAAAATTTTATTTGGGGCGATATCTATCTTATCTACAAGCGCCATTTGTTACTGTTTTTATCTGAGTTCATACCAGGATCAAAGTTTACAAAATATAATTTATATTTTGTAAACTTTGTCAGGATTTACCAGTTTCAGTATATTATGCAATGAATTTCATAACACCCTGTATAACTTATTACTTTGTCACTGTGGAGTAAATAAAAAATTATCTATATTTTAGATACAATAATCGATGATACGAGCGTAGCATTATCTTTAAAACAAGGAACGATAGTTGACTTAAGACCTTATACTAGTGCTGTTATTGATACAGAGCCAATGCCGTTGAGCCCATCCTTTCAGAGCGCAGCGAGTAACAGTGGTAATGACGAAAATGAAGTAATGGTAGGAAGTCCACAAAGTTTAGAAAATGATTTTTTGAACGGTAGGCATAATCTTTTCAGTTTTATAAATATCTAGTTTCCGCCCACGAAGATAAAAATCACTTGGAAACCAAGAAAATCGCTAAAATATCAGAATAATTCAATGTTTTTAATGACGACTTATTAACAATGACAGGACAAAAAAGATCTTAATTTTAACCAGTAGTAAATCTTGGTGAATCTAAACATTATTTTTTAGAGTACTTCTATAAGGTTTCGAGTTAATAGGAACATCTAATATTTTTTCTCCATATAAAGTTTGGACCCCTGTTACACCCCCACAGGGGTTGAATTTAAAAAAAGCTTTCTTTAGTAAATTCCTACGTACAATCGAGTGGCGTGGTTGGATTTTCGAGATATTAATAAAACATGTGTTTTTTTAATTGAACACCCTGTATGTTTGTTAATTTTTCCTTACGAGAGCTTTTCAAAAATATATAAAACTTTATACTTATTTTTTATGTTTAGTCCTTAAATCGAACTGTTTAATTTTAAACTTTAATTTTGCGTAGTTGGCCATATTTAACGTCAATTCAAGTATTGAATTTAGATCCTAGAATGAAACATGCCACGCCACGCTAAAGCAAAATCTACCTTGTTGCTCTCTAGGATAAATCATATGTTGATTTTCTCTAAACCAATATCGGCTATTTTGTCTGATTCTTCACTTTTTCTGCAGGAAATTGTAGGGGTGTTTTCTACACTTGCCAAAACATTAATTTCTTCGACTTTCTGCTGAAGTTTGTTATAATTTTTTGAGCGAGATTCTGAAAAGGATCCAAAAGTTATACGCTTTGTTTTACTTCCACAGAATATGACTTTATTCGGTTGCCTTCTTTCAGGGTACCTATTTGTGATAATGAAATAATATAGCTTATATAAATTACCAGACATAATAAGAAAATAAATACCTTTCTAAAAACAAATCAGATGCCTGATCACTATTTTCGTCGTATCGTATTCCAACATATCATACTTTTCGTTATTGGTAAAATTGTCGTTAACTGCCATATTGTTATATAAAATTAATAAATTACGGATTAAAGATAAGTAATATAAAACTAATAAGTAATAACAACTGACAGCCATATCGTATTCTTTAGCTTCAAATCTTCCCGTCTCGGTACTCTAACTCTGTGCTAAATTTCAAATTTTTACGTCGAATAGTGTCAGAGAAAATCGCTTGTGACAGACACACGGACGGACGGACTCCGAAGTGATTCCATAAGTGTTCCATTTCACGGAACACTAAAAACAATTAAAATTGTTTGTAAAAATTAGCAATTGTTTTTCAATATTTTAAAAACTACTTTATTGTAAGGAATATTGGTTTTACATAGGTAATAGATTCCATCTACTGTCAAAATCTAATGGAATTATCAATTTTTTGCTTACCCATCGCGTGGTATTTTTTGTATGCTTTCTTAAGATTACGAAACTACTTCAGTTTATTGTTGTGTACGTATACATATAAGTACGTGTTGTATTCTAATTTATATATTTGTTTTTTTAGATTGTGCTGTCCCACAGTCTCCGAATATTAAGACGGAAAATGGCTTAAAAATTCACTATACCATGAACGATGTTATGGAAAAATTGCAGGTCTTGGAACAGAGACAGTGCCAGCTCATAGAACAGTACCACGAACAATTAAAAATAAATGACGAACTACGATCGGAAATCTCCGCCCTGAAAATACAACTTACCAATGAAATCAGTAAAAATCGGTAAAAATTACTGATTACAGAAATAGAAAAGAAAATTTGCAAAAGTATACAGTGGTTTACACATTCATATACGGGATGAAAATCTGACAATGAAAGAAATAAAGAAAAAGTTATTGAATAAAAATACACACACAAGTCCACACTTGAGTCTTTCGAAAGTGTACATAGTAAATCAGACCAATAACTGGAATTTCAAGAAAAATATGCAGATCCTCACTTTGTTTGAAAAATTAGAGTAACACTTCTTTGTGTAACTTTTAAAGTGATAATGATTAGGGGTGGGCAAAATAATCGATTAATCGATTATTAATCGATTGAACGATTACAAAAAAAATTAAAATCGATTTTTCGATTCATCGATTTTTCTTTCGATTAATCGATTTTTTCGACTAATCGGTTTTTCGATTAATCGATTTTTTCGATTAATCGATTCTTTTTTACAATCGTAACTCGACTATGAAACACGTATTCAACGAAATAATTTGAATGCTTTTCGATCCGCGCTCCTTTAATTTTTAAGGGTCTAAAATTTAAATCGCCCGCCGGAATTGTGTTCAAGATAGGCAAGTGGTAAGCGCTGGAGTCGCTTTCATTATGTCATTAGTAATGATATAATTTCGACTAGTTCAAGAATCGATTTAGTCCGATCAATCGATTTTCTCGATTTTTCGATTAATTTCGATTAACCGATTAATATAAATTTTATCGATTAATCGATTTCGTCGATTAATCGATTTTTCGATTAGTCGATTTTTCGATTAATCGATTTTTCGATTAATCGGAAATAATCGATTATTTCAAATAATCAAAAATCTATTATTTTTTTCGATAATCGCCCAGCCCTAGTAATGATTAGGGAACGGAATTTGGTTTTTTTCCATTAGCAAAGATGGTTAAATAAACAACTAGACCAATAGCCGTGCCACGTAGTGGGAAAATTCGTTCTTAGTGTCACGTAGAAAAAGTCTTTTGCGGTTATTTATATACGTAGAGCAGTTCTATCCCATACATGCCCTCGGGGCATACCAACAATGTTTTGTGTGGAGATCTTTGTACTGAAATAAAAATTTGGCTTCTCAATTTTTATTTTTTTTTTGGTTCTACAAAATATCGGCACAAATTAATTTTTATGTTCTGAGAACATATAGATGATGCCCACCTTAATAGGTGTGCCGGGTGAGTCAACGATTGCGCGGAGTAATTTTATGCCTTGAAGATAAGATTTGTCTATAATAAGGTTTTGTGTTAAGGTATTGTTGGATATTCTGCACATTTTAAAAATATTTTGAATTATACAGGGTGCGTTCGAAAAGTAGGGTGTCACAAAGTTATAGATATTTTTTAAATGGGGCACCCTATATTTGAATGGATTTTGAATTTTACGTGTAATTTCATAACTTTTTCACTATGATTTAATATACAAAAAATCATAGTTTTCAAGATAATTCGACTTGTAATGAAAATTTAACATGCAAGCATTTCTTTGCTGTGAGAATACTACTTAAATTTTGACTCCAAGCGATTCACAATTTTATTTGTATCCTGAATAAATTAAGTCAAAAAAACATATCCACTATGAAATATTTAACATCTCATTAAAGGGTGTTTTATTTCTAGGACCAAAGTCAGAAAGCTTCTAATTAAAAACTGTCGCTTTTATCAAATGGAACACCCTATATATTTTTCTGCCATCTTTTAGCTCGCCAAAAACTCTTCACATTTTGTAAAGAATGTCCTATCCCTAGCTCTAATAGTTTTTGAAATATTTTGATTTTTCGGGATTTTCTGTTCTCGTTATAGCATGTTTTGTCAATGGATCTCGGTAGCCATGGAAAACAAATGAAAATAATGTTAGTGAATGACATTAATAAATTATTAACACAGTTCCTTTTTGGTACAAAACTAAAACATATTAGGTAATAGGAATAGGAGGTACATATTTAAAAAAAAAAAAAAAAATTTTTGAAAACGTTCAAAACCTGAAAATTCTATATTAGGTTTGCTTATAACACTGGACTGGAAACGTCAGACGAAAAATTCCGGAGAACTTGTTCTAACGAGATTTTTGGCACGCGTCGACGTCAGAGAAAAGAGAGGGTAGTTAGAACGCGCTTGGACGAGTGCGCATCCAATTTTATTGGAACGCAACGGAGGCTGCCATTTTGACACAGAACTGTCACTTCCCCTACAAATTTGACGTTTCAAGCTTCCGAATAAATAAAGTTAAATATTAACTAATTCTAGACTTCTTGTAATTTATATTGAAAATGTTAACAAATCACTAATTCTGATAATTACTGCGATTCTGGTTTAGTGGAAGAAAATCTGATAATGTTACATGCTTAGAATTAAGTATTATAGTGATAGGAGCACACACAGACTTATCGAGCCCATTGTGCCCTGCAGTAATAAGTAATATTAATTATGAATTCTATCTCCAAAGTTTGTGATAGTAGGAGTGGGTGGTGCAATTCCAATAAACTGATACTAAACAAAGAAAAGACGGTGATGGTACACTTTTACAAAAACAAACCTAGGATAGACATCAACAACAGCTCTGCTATGGTAAAGTTTCTGGGGACATACGTGAAACTTAAACAGACAATCCCCCAACATACGTTACTGAGTGCTTACTATTCGCTTGCCTATCACTACCTTGCTTATAATATAATACTCTGGGGTCAAGCAACGAACATCGACAGAGTTGTCATTACACAGAAACAAATAATAAGACTGCTGTTTGGGCTCAAGCCCATAGAATTATGTAGACCAATATTTAAACAGTTCAAGATACTATACTGAAATGTGCCATGTATGTTTTCAACAACAGTAGCAGTTTCAAGACGAATCAACACAACCACAGCTACCCAACAAGAAATGCTTCCGCTCTGCTAATCAGACTGCCCACTGTGAAGGATGTCCACAATTTGCATGCGTTAAGATCTTTAATAAATTGCCAGACAAAATCAGATCAGTAGATAACATGAAAGCCTTTAAGAAGAGGCTGAAGGAACTACTACAAGACAGGGTTTTATAGCTTATCGGAATTTATAAATGTTGCCTCGTAATATAATTTTCTTGATGTGAACTGCCCGTTATATCTATTTGTGCTTGTACTTGACTTTGTATAGTGTTTATCTATTTGTTAATTCTTTCTATGTGAAGTTATGTTAGGTATACCATTTTACTCAGATTTGTAGGTACTGACGAAGCTTATATCATAACAATATATTATGTATGATCTTAAAGCAAATAAATAAATGAATTAAAGCAAATTTTTATGTTGTTTTTTAATTTAAAATTACTAGTGTTTAAATTTTTTTTTAAATTTTTTTTTAATTACCTACCACAAAATAAGATTATTATGATTTAAAATCTTAACTCCACCAAAGCCTAATCCTGAACCACTATTGTTGGATATTTTAGCACTACACAACGTTCATATTCACCAAAACAACATACGGTTTCTCAAAATACACTACAATAGTATGTGTACTAAAATAATTCCAGTTAGGTACGTACTTTTAGACATTAATTTAGTTTAAGGTACGGTGTAAGCAACGTTTGAAAAAAAAACAAGTTTAGTATAAAACGCAGTCCAGTAGGTATTTTTGGGTTTATAAATCGATTTTTGGTTTAATTGGGTTTTTGTATTAAATGACTAAAAATTCACAACGAGAATTTGAAAAACAAATTACAATAATTGTTATTGGCTCGTACCAAAAAAGACGTTTTGCAATTGACATTTGTGTGTAAAAATGGCCGCCCAACAAATCTCTCCATCCGCGCAGAGGGGAAGCGATTTCTATATCCCCTCCTATTTCTATGGTCGACGTACACGTGACGTAATAGAGAAGTACTTAAATATTTTTTAATGTTGTTAAATTACACAAAAGTAGTTAAAATACCTTTAGTAGTTAGCACTGAGTAGTTAACTACTTTTTCGAGTATAACTACTAGGAGAAAAAAGTAGTATGAATACAACTATTTTTACAGAAAAAGTAGTTAACTGCTTTTGTAGTCAACTACTGCCCAGCTCTGATACCTTGTATGTTTAATTTAAATAAACAGGAAAACTACTTTAGCCCTATTTTATTTGAAATCGTTGAGATTTCTTACTACCAAAGTTTCTTAGATTTTTTAAAATCTTTGTATATCCATTTTTCCATAAACACTTTTTTGTTTAGAAATATCTAAGCAAGCCATTTTAGAACATTTTGATTTTATTTTATGGTGGTTATCTCTTTTTTTCTTTCTGAAATCAGTTTTTCATTAGACACTTAACTTGTTTTACCTGCTTCTTATACTAGGTCACAGGGCCGGCGCTAACATGAAACGGTGAGGCGACCGCTTCAGGCGCCATGCCAGGGGGCGCCAAAAATAAATTGGTCCAGGTACAGCCAGGGTGCTAAAATATTTGTTCGATTCACTAAAAATAAATGGTAGCGCCGGCCCTGCTAGGTCATATTGGTGGTTAAAACTTTTTTACATTAATCCATGTTCCTTAATTGTTGGATTTAAGTATATAAATTTATTTTTATGCCTAATTTGCTTAACCGACATTATCTTGGCGACAGATTAGGTTAGTTAAAATACTTATTAGAAAAATAAAAAGAACGACCCGAAATTCAATAATATGTTATTTGCAGTTATCGAATATATTAATTATTGGATTTTAAGTTATAAATTATATACAAAAAAAATCAAGTTTAAATCGTTCCAGTGGCGGCTCCTGAAATTTAAGATGTGTCGTATCTCAGTTCGTACGCATGGCACCTACACCAAATTATAGGATGTTAGGGTACTCTAGAAACATTTTCGTGAAAAAATATTTAATTTTAAGATTTGCCAAAAAAGGTTAATTTTTTGGGCCGCTTCACCTGCGATCTGAGAATGTTCTGGAAAGTTCTGAAGAAAATTTTACTTCCAAGTTTTTTTCATAAATTTTATTAGATTTTATCGATAGAATTCAGTTAGGTAGTTTTTAAAATTTTTACCCTAAAATATTTTGTCTAAGAAATAATTTAAGATGTCATTTCTTTAAGGAAAATTAGAATATTTTCACCAAATTTGGATTATATATTTGGCGATAAAATTTGATATACTTTATAAAAAAATATGATGAGTAAAATTTTCTTCAAAGCTTTCTCAGGTGAAGCGGCCCAAAAAATTAACTTTTTTTCGCAAATTTTTCACGAAAATGATTGTAGAGTACCCAACAGTAACATTTTATAATTTGGTGTGGGTCCCATGCGTAGGAACTGAGATACGACAATCTGAAATTCCAGGAACCGCCACTGTCCAGCTCCAACAGCTACAAGAAGAGCCACTGGAAGAATTACACCTTCATTCGAAATACTCCATTTGGTCCCTGGGTTGCGTCGTGACGCTAGTCTCATGTGTCACTCTCTATATCCTGATCACACGAAAAGAAAAGATCTGCAAATTGATATGCAAGAAGAAGCCTACAGCAGCTAAAAGAAAACAAGTTGAAGAACCGTTTATGGCAACTCAGATGGTTCCACCCTCGAGTTCCTTTTAGGGATGGAGGCGTTATGTGCTCATCATTTCATGGAACTGCTGTGTTGCAGAATGCTGAGCTAAGCACCGTTCCCATGCGAATCTAATAATGCATTTTGCATGAAGTTTTCAAGTTAGAATCGACATAGACTTTAACGTATTAACACGTAGAATTACCTGTATTGTATTTTACCAATTTTACAACTTTTTGTTAAATTAAATTAAAGTAACATTTTTTAAAAACGTGTTTTTATAAACGCGAAACATAAAGCCGTGGGCTGTCAGAAGATAAAAAAAATGGAAAACTTTTTTATTATCGATTTTTGAAAAAAAGTTAATCTTTATAAAAAGTTTTGCTTCCACAAATAATAATTTTAAACTAGTCCAAATTGTCATAGCATATACACGGTAATCAGAAGATGATAATATTAATTTATATACAATTTAAATAAACAACATTAAAACACATAGAAAACAAAGAATAAGTAAATTTTATAGAATGCAACAATTTTGAGAAAACAAGTAAAATTCATTTTTATGCACGTTTAGCCTCCTTGCACCCCTATGTTTAAGGTCTGTAACTTGTAGCATTTGAAATGCTACATTGCTTTTGAAATTACTTTTTAGTGCATATCTGTTTTCTTGACTAGATGGTGAAGGTGATTTTTTAGAAAATTTTGACATTACTTTAAGACAAACACTAAATATCTCATAAAATCTTATTTTATTAAGTTATTAATTTCTTACACAAGTAACAAGCACTCATGTTTACAAGGATGTAGGTTATGCACTTTGGCATCCTTTTTTATTCTATATAGTTCAACCCCACAATGTTGTGCGGGTCCAGAATGTTTTAATTTTATTTTTGCACTCGAGTTAATTCACCCTAAAAGATCAATTTACAGTATTGTATTCATTGTTTAATTTAGCATTTCCTAAGAATATTACCTATATCATTGCGTGTACTTTAAGAACTACGTAACAACTGCCCCTAGAAAAAAATTCCTTTTCTTGTAGCACGTTTCTCCCATTTTAATTGTATATAGTAGATTTTGATTAATTGTAAGCTAAAATAAAATACTAATTAGTAACTGATTACTAATTCTAATTAACGAAGCGAATACTTTGGTTTTTCTAAGGCTACAGTGTCTGCAAGTCCAGAGAATCTTCCGTTTCTTTTCTTCTTATTTCCTAATATGATTGCCTTTCAAAACATCGTGTTTACATTTGGGAACAACCAAAATATAATTATGTAGAGGCCGAGTTTTGAACGGCGCACATTCGGGCCGACGTCGAATGCTTTGATTGGTCCAATGTGACAAATGGAGTTCCAATTGTGAGGGGCAAGAAATTGATGTCGTGGGAGGTTTTGGGGTGAATTTAAGAAAGGACAAGGTGGTTGTGAGAGAGGAGTCTTGGCCAAACAGTCTTGGCAAGAGAGGGTCGTTAGTTATATCCCTCGTTTTATAGATTGAAGTTAGTTATAGTTGTGATTGTGGCAAAAGTCACAATGTGGCCGATGGTCGTTTATTCATTTTCGTAACCCTCCAATGGGGATGAGGTAAGCAAAGCTTTTATTGTCCCCGAATTTCTTAGAGTGATTTGTACTGTTGTATTACAGGGTTTATTCCTGGTAACGGAATAATTTTCGACAGTTGAAAGGATGTTTCATGGTGGATGCCACCCCCGGTCCATGGTTTTCTGCCCCTCCTTTTAAAGAAATGTTGTGAGACAGATGCAATTCCCCGTACCTGTTTTTCCCGCTACTCCTTGCGAAGAGATGTCCCGAGACGGATGTAACCCTATGTATGTGGCTTCCACCACGCCTTCTCATGAGTTTCTATCGTCAACACCATAGAGTTTGAAGGGGTACTTACTCCAGGTGGTCCAGCCGCATCACCTCGATACAACCTTGGGACCATGCGGCCGATCCACGTCTAGAAGGGTAGCTTTTCAGAGCTTTCCTCCTCCGTCAGGATAGTCACCCTAAGCACTCAGTTCCGCGTGCTACGGTGGATTGTACTCCATTCTGTCTCTGGGAAGGCCTGTACGCCGATTTTTGGTTATAATTGCATATATTAAATGTTAATTTATGAATTTATTATTACATAATCCCTTTATTTAAAGTTTCGCAGTATAAAGTCTCCTGTGGACTAATGTAAATTTTGTAAAAATAAGTATTTAAAGGTAATTTTATTGTTTGGTTTTTCCTGACCGTTATTAGTTATAAATATTTTGTATATTTCCTGGTATTGCGGTCATGTGATGATTAATTGAAAAAAGTAAACTTTTTTATATTTTTACGTTTCGGTTTGTTTTGCTAAACCATCTTCAGAAATTGTCTACAAAAAATTTTTGAACTATGAAATTCAATAAATTTTAAATATAAAAATAGATAACGTACCTTAATTTAGCTTGTACACATTATACTTAAACTATTACATTTTAAAATTTTTCTATGAATAATTACACATCTGAACTTTTCAAAGGTATCTTTTAAAGACAATTTCTGAAGATGGTTTAGCAAAATAAACCGAAACGTAAAAATATAAAAAAGTTTACTTTTTTCAATTAATCATCACATGACCGCAATACCAGGAAATATACAAAATATTTAAAGGTAATATTATTACGTAATTACCCCTATTTTAAATCTGCCGTATTATGTTTTTTGATTACTGATGAATATAAAATTGTATATATATTGTTTTTTGGTACCATGCGGCTTATTAAGTGATTATTGACTTAATAGAGTGTATAAAACTATTTTGGTAAGTTCTGTATCATTTTTCTTTAGGGCGTAGCGAAAAAGATCATGATTTTTTTTGGTATCTACCCTCGTTGCGTTACCTGATGATTTACCTTATCTATTTTATTAGGCTGTTTGTAGCAGGGTGTATATTTAATATTTACTAAACTGTACTTGCCAAAATGGTACTGAAAATATTTGATAACCTTTCATACTGTAATTTAATTTAAGTATCTACTACCCATATGTTCAAGTAGGTAACATATTTTATAACCAAATCCGTTTAGCTGTCGACAAGCTTTTCTTAAATAAGAATAAATATATTTTATTTTGGGGATTGGTTTGTTTTATTGCCTGCTAAAACACATGCAAAGAATTTTATAACATTTTTTTAAAAACCAAATATCAGCTTAAGTTCTGAGTTTATTAAGCTGTAAGGGTATTTTTCTTTAACAAAAACTCAGTGGCGCCCTAGTGCCTTGGAAAACCTAAACAAAGAAGAGGAAAAGAGAAAATTAAAAAACCTACGGCCCATAAATGCTCCTGGCGAAAAGCTGCCGCGCACTTGTAGCACTTCTGGGTAGTTAAATTTATCAATTTAACCCCAGAACGCTGCAAACTTAAAAGCTAAACCACTTTTAAACATGTAGCTTAAATAAACTTTTTTATTAATTTTAAAGAGAAAAACCTCATATTATTTTAAAACATTTTATTAACCACATTTGTTTACATGACCTTGTGAAACATGGACCACCCTGTACATTGAAACTTGAGATTCTTTGAAAATCTGTATGTGTTTCCTTGTTTCTTTGCCGAGTAAATTTTACTCCTTAAAACATATTAAAGCATTTTTAAAACACCCTGTATAAAATATTTTTGAGAAAGATGTTATTGGTGTTAGCGTGAAGTAAACTGTTAATATTTGTGGCACATTTACCTTCGTCTATATTCATAGGTACCTAGTAAACTTATTTACAACACAACACTGTCTAATGACAGTATTCCCTTTTTAAAGAAATGTATACTAAATCTTCCCACTTCACGTTATTTATAATATCAACTTTCCTCAGTTGAAGACATTTTCAGCACAATAACAATAGGACAACTTAGTTTATTGTTACATCACTGCACAACTTTTCGCAACACGAGTCAAACAGCAACTAACAGTGCACTCGTGTGACGAATAGGCACGACAAACAGACAAGCTCTAGCAAGTTTTGTTGGAGAAGAACTTAAAACTATTTTTATAACGCACTTTAAATCATTAAAAGTAACTTAAGCTACTTCCGGTAACTTAAGCTACTTTCGGTAGCTTCAGTAGCTTTTGCCAATAACTAGCTACTTTCTAAAGTAGCTTCATGAATACACCGAAGAAACGCGTAGAAGCTACAGCTACAAGCTACTTTTTTAAAATGTAGCTTGAATAAAGCTATTAGCTACCTAAAAAGTAACTAAGCTAGTAGCTTAACTACTTGGTAGCTAGCTACTGCCCAGCTCTGACCACAGTTGTAGGGTTGCCAGACCTTCTATATTTAATAGAAGTCTTCTATATTCAACGAAAATCTTCTATCTTCTATGTTCCTAAAATATAAAAGCAAAATCTTCTATATTTCGGCGTTTCAGAATAATATTATAATTTTTTTTATTTTTGGCCCAGCCAGCATCACTGCTTGTTATGGAGAGGGTTGATCCATAGTGAAATCTATGGGTTGATCTATGTAGAAGTGATCGATGGTGTCTCGTCTCGGTCTCGATTTTATCAGCCCGAATCCTAATGTAACAACTTGTGACTGCATAACAGCGGTAAATAAAAACTCAACCTAAAATTTCGAGCCGTTTCGTTCTTTGCGGGTTCGTATGGTATAGTATAGTATAGTATCTTGAACTGTTTAAATATTGGTCTACATAATTCTATGGGCTTGAGCCCAAACAGCAGTCTTATTATTCGTTTCTGTGTAATGACAACTCGGTCGATGTTCGTTGCTTGACCCCAGAGTATTATATTATATAAGCAAGCGAATAGTAAGCACTCAGTAATGTATGTTGGGGGATTGTCTGTTTAAGTTTCACCAAAGAAAATTAGCTATTATTTTCTTTGATTTCACGCATGTCTCCAGAAACTTTACCATAGCAGAGCTGTTGTTGATGTCCATCCTAGGTTTGTTTTTGTAAAAGTGTACCATCACCGTCTTTTCTTTGTTTAGTATCAGTTTATTGGCATTGCACCACCCACTCATACTATCACAAACTTTGGAGATATTATTCATAATTAATATTACTTATTACTGCAGGGCACAATGGGCTCGATAAGTCTGTGTGTGCTCCTATCACTATACTACTTAATTCTAAGCATGTAACATTATCAGATTTTCTTCCACTAAACCAGAATCACAGTAATTATCAGAATTAGTGATTTGCTAACATTTTCAATATAAATTACAAAAAGTCTAGAATTAGTTATTTACATATAAAGGACCAAAGGACATTTAACCTTATTTATTCGGAAGCTTCAAACATCAAATTTGTAGGGGAAGTGACAGTTCTGTGTCAAAATGGCAGCCTCCGTTACTAACTTAGAGTTACTAACGTCTAGCTACCAACAGGAATATCTGTCCCGAATTTTACCGAACTATTGTCGATTGTCGCAATCTAATTTATGGCGCTAAATTTGAACACAATGTTTTTGGTCAGGTTCTGCCGCAAAGTATTGAAAATATTTTGTTCGCAAAATATTGACAACAAAATGTATATTGTGCGACAACATATTATTCTTACAAGGGTGTGTTAGGGATTTTAGCCTTGTTTTCCTTCAAAAGAGTGGCGGAGGGAGGGTGTTAATTAGCTATACCCTTAGAAATGATCAAATAAATGTCGATTTTGTGTTACTTTAGCTCCTTTAAAATAATTTCACCCTGTAGGTCAAAAACGGTATAATAAAATTAGGTAATTAGGAAAATGGGGTATGTTTTAAATAAAACACATTTTACTTCTATTATTTTATGGTTTACTGCACAAAACATATGATCGAACAAGTTCATTGCTTACAATTCTCGACTTTAACGGTCATAGTTGCAAGACAACGGTGTGATTGGGCTTATTCTATCTTTGTCAGTCACACAACATATAACATAGAGGCATTCTGTACAGTAAAATCAACAATAATATGTATAAAACAGTACCTACCACGGTGGCTGACAAAAACCTTTACACCGTTCTAGACATGCTTAAAAAACCAACAATATCGTAAAAACAAAAATTCATTGATTGTTTAACAGACGTCTATAATACTGCCAATCAGCTTTGCTGGATCTATGACTCAAAGCTGGAGAACGGCATTATTAGATATATAAGAGGTAAATATAAATAGAAATTGACAAATTGATTTTCGTTTTCGAAATAAAGAACATTCACCTTGTCATGTCGTTGATATATATTTATTATATTATTATTTACGTGGTACGACATATATTTAGTATTATGCTATTATATATATATATATATATATATATATATATATATATATATATATATATATATATATATATATATATATACGTTGCTATTGATTGTTGTTGAAAATTATATAAATTTCAAATTTTCTTAAAATTCTAGTAAATCATGCAGACAGAGTTAACTTCTTACACTTTAATGTATGTAGATATTAAGATATATAAAAATTTTAAAAATTAGTCGTATGTATATACAGGGTGGCAACTATTTAATTGTCCACTATGGGCATCTTGTAAACGGTAATTTCTACGAAGTTGTTTAAATTAGAAAAAATGTGCAGTTTTTGAAGCTTTTTTAAAATTCAGTAACTGCGTTGCCAAATTGTATTTGATTCATGAGATACAGGATGATTTGTTAAAAACGTCTAAAATTAATTTCCTTAATAACTCAAAAGGTTTCAATTTTAGAAAAACGTTCTTAAAATAAAAACTTCGTATTTTTTTCATCTCTACAAAATGGCGTCAACAGTTACTTTTATGTCATTTGTTATAACTGAGTTATCAACGTCAACTTAATTTTCTTAAATACGGACCTGGATTTTCGTAATGCATTTTTCAGAGTACGTTTTACCCCAAATACAATGATGTATCACTCAACCCTATTAACTTACGTTTCGGCACAAATTATACATAATCAGGAAAATTTTGAAAATAATGTCAGTACGGCTATGATTTTTTTAAATATTATTTTAATTTGATTTAGCTAGAATGGAAACAAAATAGAAACCAGTAAAAAATCCTATTTTATTTAAAATGCTGTTTACTAAACTTAACCTAAGTACAACTAAATTAAAAATAGCTACAAAATTAAAACATCCAATCGTGAATGAAATTTTTTAAAATATTTTACTTAGTAATATCATTTCATTAAATGCTCGAAATGACCTCCTTGATTTTCAATACAACGGTTGGTTCTTGCTTCCATTTGTTCAATAGCGTGTCTCACCATGTCGGATGTAACTGTTTGGAAAGCATCGATTATACGTTGCTGCAGTTCGTGAATACTATTACATGGAGTGTAATAAACCTTGTTTTGCAAATTTCCCCACAAAAAATAATAAAGCGGATTAAGACATGGTGATCGAGGTGGCCACGGAACAGGTCCGTAGGTTCCAATCCAGTTTCCAGGAAACCGTTCATTTAAGTAATTACGAATGATTAAAGCATTATGAGCTGCACATCCGTCTTGCTGGAACCATTTAATTTTTCTTATAACCGCTAATGGCACTTCATCAAGCAAAGATTCCAAATCTTGCTGTAATAGATTTAAGTATCTTACGCTATTTAGATTGTTTTCGAGAAAAACTGGACCGATTACTCTATCCGCAACTAGTCCACACCATACAATTATTTTGAAACGCACCTGAGGTCTAATTTCTTGAACCAAATGGGGATTCTCAGTAGCCCAATAATGTTTATTTTTTCTATTAAATCTACCGCAGTTGGTGAATGTACTCTCGTCACTCCATAGAATTGATTGACAAAATTCTGGATTTTGAGCGTGAAACCAATTGCAAAAGTTTAATCGCCTTTCGGGGTCCCCTGCATGAAGCTGCTGTACAGGATGAAATTTATAGTCATGGAACTGGTGTTTTCTTAAGATTTTCTTTACTCCTGCAGAACTTATACCACATTCTCTGGCTATAGGTACCGTTGAGTTTTCAGGATTAATATAAATTTGAGCCAGCACATTAATCTCGTTTGCATTAGGTCTTACATGATATTTATTCCTTTTCTTAAAAACACTACCTTCCTCTAGCATGCACCTGCTAATTCGCTGAAATATTCTCGTTGAAGGTTGAATTCTTTCGGGATATAAAATAGCATAGCTTCTCTGCGCCAAGAACGAATTTCGGAAATTTCGAATGTAATCATCGTACATATCACGTTTCTCCTCAACTGAAAACCGAACCATTGTCACAATTAAATAGACATAAATACTGTTTAGTTGAAAGCTGAGCTCGGGATTTGACACAACTGATACAATATATTCTGCTTTTTGACTCGTGGCAACTCGATTTAAAAAATAAACAAAAAGGTTTTTATTAATTCTGCTGAGTTTCCATAAATTTACCTGATTATGTATAATTTGTGCCGAAACGTAAGTTAATAGGGTTGAGTGATACATCATTGTATTTGGGGTAAAACTTACTCTGAAAAATGCATTACAAAAATCCAGGTCCGTATTTAATAAAATTAAGTTGACGTTGATAACTCAGTTATAACAAATGACATAAAAGAAACTGATGACGCCATTTTGTAGAGAAGAAAAAAATACAAAGTTTTTATTTTAAGAACGTTTTTCTAAAATTAAAACCTTTTGAGTTATTAAAGAAATTAATTTTAGACGTTTTTAACAAATCATCCTGTATCTCATGAATCAAATACAATTTGGCAACGCAGTTACTGAATTTTAAAAAAGCTTCGAAAACTGCACATTTTTTCTAATTTAAACAACTTCGTAGAAATTACCGTTTACAAGATGCCCATAGTGGTCAATTAAATAGTTGCCACCCTGTATACCAGGCGCGGCCCGTGAGTTTTTTTACAGGTGGGTCAAAATTTTATGGACAACTAGTGATATCAACGCAACAAGCAAAATACACTTTTTTAATTAAGGGAGGTTTTCTAATAATGTGCCTAGTTTTGCCAAGAAATTATTTACCTACAAATAAACACCGCCAAAATCATAGAATAGGTACTGCAGAATATTGAACATTACTACTCTTGATGTTTATGACTTTCAGTATCACTCTTCTGTTTATGGCTTTTTTCTATGTGTTTTAATACTCTAAGTTAGCAGATTTTAGCGGTTTTCGTTGTGATAAGTTTAGCTTCTCCTCAATAGGTGTCGCGCCTTGTACTAAAAGCCCAGAATATAAACAGAAAAAAATTCTGAGCTAAAAGTATGACTATTCGTAAAATAAAATTAGGAACGCTGCCGAAACTCCGTTTTCTTTAATACATACAATGCTGGCGACTATAGACATAGTAATACGATATTTGTCTACGCACGTGCAGGATGTAAGCTGTAGTAAATATGAGATTACCTACAATTTTAAAAATATTTTATCGAGGAAGAACTTGTTGCCAATACACCTTTTAGAGCCGATCTAATTTTTTAAATAACAAAAAATTAAAAAAAAGTTCTTGCCCCAACACAGGTGCGAACCCGCGAGCGTCGGATTACCTCGCTGCGGTTATATCCCTTGAGCTACGCTAGCTATGTAAGAAAATCGGTCCGATACCGTTAAATTCGATGGCTAGCGCTGGCCTGACAGAAATCGTATTTATAATTTTTTATGTTTAACCACTAATTAAAATTGTTATTACAATGCGCATATTAGGTACCTAATTAGATTTTCTTTTTCCGAACCAAATGTTTTGAAATAATATATTTTAGGGGGCGGTTTGAGAGTATTTCCATAGTGGGAGTGGCCAGATATTATTGGTGGGCCGTCGACCAATTGTGTCTCTTTTTAACTTCCTAAAGCGCGTATGTCTGTTTCTCTCTTGCTTTTAATGAATTTATATCGTCCAAATAAACCTATAAGATCAATTTACAATATGACCCAGCCCGGAACAAGCTTGGATATCCTTTGACGATGGCTGGCTTGACTTTATTCATTCTTGGGGAGTTTTAGCATGGAACTTTGAAACAAAAGATTCTTTTTTGGTTTTAAAAAATTAAAAAATAAATTATTAGGTAGATCACTGAAAATTTTAGGTGGGTCATTGACCAAATGACCTTATGGACGGGCCGCGCCTGCTGTATACGTTCATATACATTTGTGGTTTTAAAAGGTATGTAAATGTAATGTAAAAAAATACATTTGCGGAAGAAAAATGTTTTCAAAAAACTATTTTGTTTGTAAAACACCTACTACTTTCAAAAAGAGCAAAAAATGATTAAAAAATAAATATTTGCCCCCTACAAGCACGTCTTCGGGGGTTTAAACAAGTTTATTTATAATATACATATATGAAATCATATTTGAATTGTACTTACTTTAAATAAACTTTATTATTATTATTATTATTTATTTTTAATTACTTGACAATATTTGAAAGGCTATGGAATTTGACTCTTGTGGGCAGTGGCGCACCCAGGATTTCGTCCTGGGGGGCAATTTTGTCTGGGAGGGGGGCCGACAGTCTGCAGCGTGAGGTGAGGTATCAAAATTCGATGAATTTTTTCAATTTTTAATTGTGCACTTTTTTAATTTTTTTGTGTCTAGGTAATAATTACATTGGATTCATCATTTTCATCTGAATCAATATATAGTTCGTAAACTTCAGGCAAAGGTTCATCATAAACATCTGCAGAAGAAAATATAATAAAAACTAAAAACATTTTATTTTAAACTCTAAATCTACCTATACCCATGGGCGCCCGCAAAGGGGGCAGGGGGCCGTGGCCCCCCTGAGATTGTGAGATGATCATACTTTTTAATTATTAGTGTATTTGTATAAATCAGTACAAATAAAATGTTTAAAAATATATTTTTTTTTTATTTTGCCCCCCCGTTATACCACCGTTATATCGAAAATATTAGATCTGTCACCTAATTCACCGACTTCGAAAAGTTTTTTATGCGAACGGTGGATCGGAGGACACCCTAAGGTCGGAACAGGGTTAGCACCTGGTTAGGGGCCCTGACCAGTCTCGGTCTCGGGATCGGTCCGCCAGGGTGTTGGTTGGGGTCATCTTCGGCTGTATTGTAGAAGCGGTACAAAGTTCGCCAAGATTTTCATTTGGGATAAAAAAAATAGGTAAACGTGGCAACACCGGACACAGGAATATTGTTGACAGGTGGAAAAATAATGGCGGCTAATAGCGAGTTAAAATGGAATTTTCTAAAGGAAAAAGCAATTTTCTTATCTATTTTTGCCTAAATGTGCTGTTTTGTGTGACGAAAAAATAAAAATTATAAGTTTACAGATATGTTTAAGTGAAAGTGTCGAAACTTAAAGGAATCTATAGAAAAAGCTAACCTAAAAGTTAAAAAGGAAAAACCATACGAGACCGCCAAAAACTGACTTCGGATTCGTGTTCTACGACCCAAAATTAGGGTCTGTGCAAAATTTCATCAAAAAATTCGGTGGTTCCATTAATCCGAATAATTACCATTTAGAATGATAAAAATACTAAACCAAATATTAACAAGATTTTACCCTACATAACAATTGAAGAGCACACGGGAAAAATGATGAGAGTTTTCCTTTTAAGGAGCTGCATCTTTGGATACCTAAATAAACGGGAATATCGATAGCAGGCACATAAAAATATAAATTTAAAAATACCGCATACTCCTAAAAAACGATAAAAGTCCATGCGTAATTTGAAAGAATGATGAGGGTCCACGAGAGGAGTACTAAGCTTGTAACTGAGGCTTCTCTGGCTGTTTCAGGTCAAGAAGCTAGAGACGGATTCATTAGGGCCAAAATAGACTCTACGTCTGTCAAGTAAAAAAAAAATCATTTGCTACACAAAATATATTTTTTCAAAAAGGTTATTATTTGAATTTTTTTCTCAATTTGTGTACAACCTCTAGATGTTTATCAAAAATTCCTAGTTTTTTTTTAAATAATCAATATTATAAACACCATTATTGATTGGGCATATCAGGCCAAGTAAAATAATAAAAGAAAAAAATTCAGTAATTTTTCTGGTAAAGGTAAAAAAATTAACATTTTCCTTAAGCTCGTGGGAAACCTGAAGATGATGTTCGAAAATTCTGAGATTTGGCTAAAACAATCATGTTATCTAGTGACAACTTTCGCCAGGTAAGGTCAACTGGAAATCCAAAAAAAGATTATTTCGATCCACCCTAATGTACATACAGTCATAGTGTTTAAAAAACATGTAAAATAAAATTTTTACTCTAGGTATTTGAGGTTTAATACCTTGCTTCTAAGCAAACATGGATACTTCACAAAGTTGTCCAAATACTATAGTCACTTCACCACTTAAAAAAAATATGTATTTTAGTTATTAGCCGAAAAAGTATTATTATTTTGTTATAATTGACATCAAATTTGTTACAGAACAATTGGACTTTCATCATTTTTCCCAAGAAAAATAGGTAATCAAATTTCATTTCAACGGATATCTTAAGCTAGGCAGCTCTGAAAGCAAAATTGTGTTTGCATCAAAGAGACCACATATTAGGAAAATTAATATTTTTGTTACTTGCTAAATACATAACTGTCTTGCTTATAATTGATAATTTAAAGTTAGAAAATGCTTTCCTGAACATTTTTTATATTGTGACATTCATCGTTTTTCCCGTGTGCTCTTCAATTTATTAGGCTGTTAATTTCTTAACAGGAGTTTGACAACATTTGAACGGCTATGAAATCTGACTCCTGTGAGGACGGATTTTCCATAGATGAAGTGGGTTTTATTTTTTTTTTAGTTGACCAAAATTTTCTTTGAGGTACAACGTTTTCACGTACGTTTTTATGGGAAGATTGAAACATTTGTTCCTTTGTATCATTAAGGTCTATGGCAGCCAAGGTCGGGGGCAGAGAATTTAGAAGTTTTTCTATTGCATCCAACTTTCCATGTGTATTACCAGATGCCAAAATATCATGAAATTGTTTTGACAGCTTTTGATGTCTCTCTTCAATTGATGATTTTGTTTTCTGTTGCTTGGACAGTTGTGTAATATTTACATTGGATTCATCATTTTCATCTGAATCAATATATAGTTCGTCAACTTCAGGCAAAGCTTCATCATGAAGATCTGCAGAAAAAAATATAATAAAAACTAAAAACATTTTATTTTGAACTCTAAATCTACCTACACCATTATTTAAGTATTTATAATGATAAAAATACCAAACCAAATATTAACACGATTTTACCCTACATATCAATTTATTAGGCAGTTAATTTTTTAACAGGGGTCGTAGGATCCTTATAGTACATTTTTAGCAGCATGAGCTATTAAATAAATAAAGTACCTACATTTTTAGGACACTGCAATCTTTACTTCATCCTATCTAAATACCTATATAATATACATAGTGTCTAAAATAGGTGATATTGCTATCTCCGAAACGGTAAAAGATACGAGGTCGGTTTAATCAGAGAATTTTGTATTTATTTATCTACGGTATAAACCATTTTACAAATAATTATGTTACATTAAGTATACACATAAATTACAAGATGGCAGCACTAACATAAATAAACAATACCACAGATTTGTACCCAGCAATGAACAATAAATGTCAACTTCATTATTCTACGTTCATTTTTTTTACCTTTCGTTTAAAGCAAGCAAATGAGCCTACAAATGGATCAAGATTATGTTGATTAAATAATCTAGGCATTTTCGATAATGTTGAGAAATATCCATAATTAGTGTGATGAAACAAAACGCTGAGCATTTCATGATTACGTGTAACTGAATATGTCCTGAAATGAATTTCATCAATCAGTGCAGGTGACGCAATAATCCCATGTATAATCTTATACAAAGCAAAGACATCAGGTTGTGTCCTCCGAATTCTCAGAGATTCAATATTGGGGTGGTCCATGACATTTTTATAGTCTATATGAAAATTTTCCACTAAATTTAAATGCGACGTAAAAGATAAAGTTCTTAAAAAAATTTGAGTCGTGCCATTTTTAGTGCCTATTCATATTCCATTTAAAGAGTTGCCAAATTCTCTATAGTTTCTTATCTACAGAAGATTTTTTAAAAATATTCAAAAATTAAAGCCTAAATATCTCCAAAACTATTATAGTTAGAAAAAAATTGTTTAAACAAAAATCACACGATTTTTTACCTTCTCTAAAATAACATTATTGTTTTGTTTATCCCATTTGTTTTCATTGAGTTACTGATACTAATTTGTTTTTTTCAAATACCGACCTGAACTTTTTGCTGCATTTTTTGAAAGAATACTTCATACCCTTTACAACCGTGCAGCAAAAAGTCCAGGTCCGTATTTAAAACAAAAGTTAGTATCAGTAACTCATTAAAAACAAATGGTATAAACATAACAATAAAGTTACTTTAGAGAAGGTAAAAAATCTTATGATTTTTGTTGCAACAACTTTTTTCTAACTATAATAGTTTTCGAGATATTTAAGAATTAATTCTTGACTATTTTTAAAAAATCTCCTGTAGATAAGAAACTATAGAGAATTTGGCAACTCCGTAAACAGAATATGAATATGAACTAAAATGGCATATTTTCTCTAATTTAACCGACATCGTATCTTCTACCGTTTCGGAGATAGCAATAGTAGTATCAACTATTTTAGACATCCATGTATTGTCAATTTTACCGTAAAAGTTAACATTACCATAAAGTACAAAGTCTCACATAAAGATGTACCACGAGGAATCATATGACCTATATTAATATAAACACAATGTAAGTATCAAATATGCAAGCAAGCACATACATTATTATTATTCTTAAAAGCGCCATTTTTTTAATTACACCAACACCTAATGAATTGCACTTACTATTTTTTATATTTTTGGCTATAACCCAAGATTCAACACTAACAGCATCATTGGAATGACGAACTGAAGAAGAACATAAATTGAAGCTACGTTCTATATTAAAAAGATCCTTTTTGGTCGTAAGATGTATTCTTTTAAGAGTATTATCAGTAACTGAATCCCGAATCTCATCTAATATTGCATCAAATGGTATTTTAGCAGCAATCTTAGCAGCAATATTTTTCCTCTCCATTGCTGTAAGTTGTAGGTGACCTTAAATAAAAAATAAATGGTAATATATTATTATTATAATAGTAGGTATAAAAAAATATATATTAACTTTTGTGGCTTATTCATCCTAGAGGTCGTCCATGAACCACGTAACACTGTTGAGAGAGTGGGAGGGGTGACCACTAATAAATGTCTACATGACATTACAAGGAGGGGGGTAGGGTTAAGTATTATGGTCACATAACACTGTTTTCTCTCTAAAAGTATTTGAATTTTGGAAATTTCATGCATATTTAATGTATGTTAAAACTTACGTTACAGAGGGATGGAGGGGGTCAAGCTGAATGTCTCCATGGTGTTACATGGAGGAGGAGAGGTAAAAAACAATGCGAAAAGAAACGTTGCATGGTTTATGAATGATCCCTAGCAATGTATTAAGTATGTGAATACTGTGTTAAAATTTAAAAGCACAAAAATTCCGCGTTTTTATTTGATACAAAGTTGTAATTGGTTAACTAAAATTTAAGATACTAATGATCACATACCTATATCCAGTTTGTGTCCTACATGAGTTTCAAGGTATTTAACTTTTAATTTTCCATCATTTTCAATAAATACTTGGATGTAAGCTGGACAGTATGCATTTATCTTATTGGAGCCCTGCGTCTTAAGGTGACGTAACCCATTTCCTACTGGGAAACAAGTTCCAGAGCGATGACAAGCATATTGGATGTATTTATGCGACTTATAGGACTCTGTTCTCTCTATCACCAATTTTGAATTGTTTTTATTTTCAGTTTCCACTAAAAATGTTATACTTATATTATGATAATTATAACTTAGTTTAAGCAATCTTCCGACGACGTAAGTTTCAAGTAGGTACTTACTTTTCCATTGATTGAAGTCATCCATCGAGGAAAACGTGAAATTATGCCAATGCATGGGAATTTCATGAACACTTTCAAAATGTTTTAATAAGTCCGTCTTATAAGAAGCCCTATACTCACATAAAGCACACTTTTTAAGATTTTCTACAGTTTTGCTTTGGCTTTGAAGTTGTGAATCAGAAGAACCATGACTTTTTGCATGTTGTCTTAAGCCTGGTTTATGCAGACCACTTTAAATTTAATTTAACCCTAATTTTACTTTACATTTAATTTAGTGCGAGTTAAATACACATGAAGGCATAAGAGCGTTTATCCACAACTTTAATTTAATTTTGCTTTAATTTTAAATTTCAATGAAAATTTCTTAAAGCAAAATTAAATTTAAATGGTAATTATTGATATTACTGGAAACAGCGAATTTTTTCATGAAATTTTGCACATACCCTAATTTTGGGTCGTAGAACACGAATCCGAAGTCAGCTTTTGGCGGTCTCGTATGGTTTTTCCAAAAAAAAATTGTTTTTGGAAAACTTTTAGGTTAACTTTTAGGTTACCTTTTTGTTATAGATTCCTTTAAGTTTCGACACTTTCACTTCAACATATCTGTAAACTTATAATTTTTATTAGTTTTCGTCACACAAAACACCACATTTAGGCAAAAATAGCTAAGAAAATTGCTTTTTTCTATAGAAAATTCCATTTTATCGCTACTAGACGTCATTATTTTGCCAGCTGTCAATTTTCCGGCGTTGCCACGTTTACAAAGCATTTTTCTCGCAAATTTTAACAATTTCCGGCCATAAATAAATCCAAAAAAAGAGATGGCAATATGAGAGTAAAATAAGACAGATAGCATTTTATTTTCCCTAAAAGGGCAAAAAGATGACCCCAACCAACACCCTGGGGCACCGATCCCTCTTCGCCTGCGAGGAAAGAGACTGGTCAGGGCCCCTAACCAGGTGCTAACCCTGCTCCGACCTTAGGGTGCCCTCCGATCCACCGTTATACCACCGTTATATCGAAAATATTAGATCTGTCACCTAATTCACCGACTTAGAAAAGTTTTTGATACGAACGGTGGATCGGAGGGCCCCCTAAGGTCGGAACAGGGTTAGCACCTGGTTAGGGGCCCTGACCAGTCTCTTTCCTCGCAGGCGAAGAGGGATCGGTGCCCCAGGGTGTTGGTTGGGGTCATCTTTTTGCCCTTTTAGGGAAAATAAAATGCAACGTGGCAACGCCGGAAAATTGACAGCTGGCAAAATAATGACATCTAGTAGCGATAAAATGGAATTTTCTATAGAAAAAAACAATTTTCTTAGCTATTTTTGCCTAAATGTGGTGTTTTGTGTGACGAAAACTAATAAAAAGGTAATTATTGATATTACTGGAAACAGCGAATTTTTTCATGAAATTTTGCACATACCCTAATTTTGGGTCGTAGAACACGAATCCGAAGTCAGCTTTTGGCGGTCCCGTATGGTTTTTCCAAAAAAAAAAATTGTTTTTGGAAAACTTTTAGGTTAACTTTTAGGTTACCTTTTTGTTATAGATTCCTTTAAGTTTCGACACTTTCACTTCAACATATCTGTAAACTTATAATTTTTATTAGTTTTCGGCACACAAAACACCACATTTAGGCAAAAATAGCTAAGAAAATTGCTTTTTTCTATAGAAAATTCCATTGTATTTGGTAGTAGACGCCATTACGTTCCCAGCTGTCAAATGTCCGGCGTTGCCACGTTTACAAAGCATTTTTCTCGCAAATTTTAACAATTTCCGGCCATAAATAAATCCAAAAAAAGAGATGGCAATATGAGAGTAAAATAAGACAGATAGCATTTTATTTTCCCTAAAAGGGCAAAAAGATGACCCCAACCAACACCCTGGGGCACCGATCCCTCTTCGCCTGCGAGGAAAGAGACTGGTCAGGGCCCCTAACCAGGTGCTAACCCTGCTCCGACCTTAGGGTGCCCTCCGATCCACCGTTATACCACCGTTATATCGAAAATATTAGATCTGTCACCTAATTCACCGACTTAGAAAAGTTTTTGATACGAACGGTGGATCGGAGGGCACCCTAAGGTCGGAACAGGGTTAGCACCTGGTTAGGGGCCCTGACCAGTCTCTTTCCTCGCAGGCGAAGAGGGATCGGTGCCCCAGGGTGTTGGTTGGGGTCATCTTTTTGCCCTTTTGGTTAAATTTGGTTCATTTTCGCATTTTCCCGCCAACTTTTTATTATTCCTAATTTACAACTTTGTCTTGAAAAATAAGTAAACCTGGCAACGCCGGACATTTGACAGCTGGGAACGTAATGGCGTCTACTACCAAATACAATGGAATTTTATATAGGAAAAAGCAATTTTCTTAGCTATTTTTGGCTAAATGTGGTGTTTTGTGTGACGAAATAAAATAAAAATTATAAGTTTACAGATATGTTTAAGTGAAAGTGTCGAAACTTAAAGGAATCTATAAAAAAAGGTAACCTAAAAGTTAAAAAAATTTTTTGCGGAAAAACCATTCGAGACCGCCAAAAACTGACTTCGGATTCGTGTTCTACGACCCAAAATTAGGGTCTGTGCAAAATTTCATGAAAAAATTCGCTGTTTCCAGTAATATCAATAATTACCAATAAAAATTATAAGTTTACAGATATGTTGAAGTGAAAGTGTCGAAACTTAAAGGAATCTATAACAGAAAGGTAACCTAAAAGTTAACCTAAAAGTTTTCCAAAAACAATTTTTTTTTGGAAAAACCATACGAGACCGCCAAAAGCTGACTTCGGATTCGTGTTCTACGACCCAAAATTAGGGTCTGTGCAAAATTTCATGAAAAAATTCGCTGTTTCCAGTAATATCAATAATTACCATTTAAATTTAAAGTGGTCTGCATAAACCAGGCTTTAAAGTTTTTTTGTAAAGAAAGGTTTTACTACAAATACTGCATCGGATATTACTATCAGGAGAACTTTTTTTATTTCGTAAAGGTGCCAATTTTGTCACATCGTTTGGGTGGAATTTTCTCGCGTGTTTTCTTAAACTGAAAATTGTACTATAGCTTGTTTGGCATTCATGGCTCTGATACTTCATTTTAAGATCGTGATTTTAATAAAACTATGTAAAAATGCTAAAAATACAAACACCAAAACCCGCCAAAACACAATGTAGGTTAGGGGAAGGAATATCGAACTAAGTTACAACACGCGGTAACTGGCACGAGATGAGCAAAAGGCGCGTCGCACGAAATACGAGACGTATGTCTTTGAATGATTCAGCTTTTTAACTTCGGGACCGGGACAGATATTCGGTAGCTAAGGCGATTTTAAATCAGTTACCTAGTCATGACTACATCACCTTATTTGACAACGTTGCTCCATATACTCAATGTTTAACCTAAAAAATCAAAGTATTAAGATTAAATGAGACAGTGTTGCCCAATGGTCTGACTAGGTCATGACTTGATCGCTGATATAAAAATGGCTCTAGACGTTAGCAAAGAAAATAAAAAGGGTTTGAGTGGGTATGCGCACTTGTCCAAGCGCGTTCTCTTCTAACTACCCTCTCTTTTCTCTGACTCCAAGGTAGCCGCTCGACACGGATTTCATAAAATTTTAAGACGTTTATGCCGCTCGAGCAATTATTCGTTTCTCCCCTCACAACCAGACGGCGCGTCGGTCAGGTCTGTTTTGTCACTGGAGTGGATTGTTTGTTAATATCTTGTGTTTTTATTGAACATTAATAGACCGTTATAGTGATTAGAATTAAGTTAATTTGAACGGTAAGTTTAAAAATTACGTCCTGTAAAATGGCGGTTGTGGCAAACGGGTCCTTTGTACACATTAGGTCGCGGCGAATTTAGTGGTAATTATGTTATAAGTAAATAAAAACAAGGCTGACAAAAACGAAAAAAAAATGCTGATTATTCAGTAAATATTAAGAAGTGCAATTTGAAAGTTGTACCATTTGGCAGTGCGTATGTAGTTAGGTTAGATCATTTGTGTACGTTTCGTGGATCATTTGAAACAATCTAGTAGAGCTTTTCATTGGTTATGACGTAGGCATGACGTTTGGGTTTCACAATCACTACGTTCTGATTTCTGAATTTTAACCTACAATGTGGAGAAAAATACAAAAAAAGTAGTGGTAATTATTGATATTACTGGAAACAGCGAATTTTTTCATGAAATTTTGCACATACCCTAATTTTGGGTCGTAGAACACGAATCCGAAGTCAGCTTTTGGCGGTCTCGTATGGTTTTTCCAAAAAAAAATTGTTTTTGGAAAACTTTTAGGTTAACTTTTAGGTTACCTTTTTGTTATAGATTCCTTTAAGTTTCGACACTTTCACTTCAACATATCTGTAAACTTATAATTTTTATTAGTTTTCGTCACACAAAACACCACATTTAGGCAAAAATAGCTAAGAAAATTGCTTTTTTCTATAGAAAATTCCATTTTGGCTGTGTACCGTTGTCAAAGATGTCATTATTTTGCCAGCTGTCAATTTTCCGCCGTTGCCACGTTGCATTTTATTTTCCCTAAAAGGGCAAAAAGATGACCCCAACCAACACCCTGGGGCACCGATCCCTCTTCGCCTGCGAGGAAAAAGACTGGTCAGGGCCCCTAACCAGGTGCTAACCCTGCTCCGACCTTAGGGTGCCCTCCGATCCACCGTTATACCACCGTTATATCGAAAATATTAGATCTGTCACCTAATTCACCGACTTAGAAAAGTTTTTGATACGAACGGTGGATCGGAGGGCCCCCTAAGGTCGGAACAGGGTTAGCACCTGGTTAGGGGCCCTGACCAGTTTCTTTCCTCGCAGGCGAAGAGGGATCGGTGCCCCAGGGTGTTGGTTGGGGTCATCTTTTTGCCCTTTTAGGGAAAATAAAATGCAACGTGGCAACGCCGGAAAATTGACAGCTGGCAAAATAATGACATCTTTGACAACGGTACACAGCCAAAATGGAATTTTCTATAGAAAAAAGCAATTTTCTTAGCTATTTTTGCCTAAATGTGGTGTTTTGTGTGACGAAAACTAATAAAAATTATAAGTTTACAGATATGTTGAAGTGAAAGTGTCGAAACTTAAAGGAATCTATAACAAAAAGGTAACCTAAAAGTTAACCTAAAAGTTTTCCAAAAACAATTTTTTTTTGGAAAAACCATACGAGACCGCCAAAAGCTGACTTCGGATTCGTGTTCTACGACCCAAAATTAGGGTATGTGCAAAATTTCATGAAAAAATTCGCTGTTTCCAGTAATATCAATAATTACCAAAGTAGTTTTTCCTTATATTATTTGTAAAATTGTTGGTTTTCCGTGACTTAATGTGTAATGGACCCCAAAAGCCGTTTTTCTCGGAAACTCTTATTGTTTTTGAAATATTCCTTATTCCTTCTTAAAGTGCCGTTTTATTAGGTTCCGGACGCATATTTTCAAAGTTATCCATTTATGATGCAATTGTAAATGACGAACTAGTGACCAATATTTTATACAGTGTGATCCTTTTTGTTTTCCCTTTTTTTTTAGAGCTATTATAAATTAAAAATAGAACCAAATGCAAAGCCGAATGCAATAAAATACTTTTTCATAATAGGCTAGGCTGTGACATTCCATGGAATATTGATCAGTATCTTTGAAGACTAAAATTTGAAGTAAAATTTTAATTGAAAACACTAAAAATGGGGTTTTTTCTACTCTTTGCATGAAGAAGAGAGTTAAATTTGAGTATGTACAATATAAAATAGTGATGAAGAACTAAAATGCCTTATTATGCATCCGAAACCTAACATGTCTGAAAGGAGCACTTTAAGAAGGAATATCTCAAAAACTAAGCTGTTCCAACAAAAATGGCGTTCAGATTTATAATCTACACCCCAAAATATATAATTCCTGAAAAATCTCAGATTTTGGCATGATATAAGCTATAACAGCTGAATTAAGCACCGAAGGGATTTTTTGTTTGCTTTAAATTTCCTATACATTTATTTTTAGATAGCTGTCAACAAGAATACTGTGTATTTAGACAATATAGTATATTTGAGTTTGAGATACTATCCATCTTAATCATGCCTGCTTACTGCTGTGTGGAGAGCTGCTGGACAAGTATCAAGTCAAAACATCGTTTTCCTAATCCGTCAAAGGATAGAATATTGTTTGATAGATGGGTAAATGTTTGTGGCAATAGGCGTTTAATAAAAGAAATGTTACCTGAACAGGTATATAATAATTATAGAGTATGCTCCCTCCATTTTGTACCTCAGGATTTTGGAATGAATCAAAAACTTAAAACAGGAGTTGTGCCATCAGTCCAATTACCAGGTAATTATACTTTTTTATAAAATGTATACAGCTTATGACTTGGACTAAACTGTGTGTATATTTTTACAATAATAATATTAATTTATTTGCATCGCATTAGGTATGTTGTATTGGACTTGTTTGTCAAAATTGAGAAATAAAAGTGAAATAATAATAGAATATAATTATGCAAGGCTACCTATAATGGCCTAATATTTGGCACAACAAAAAAATAGCTATATAGGACTATTAATAATTGAAATATCTAGTGAGATAGCACACACTTAGAAACATTAAACATCTGTGAAAGTGATAACCAAAACGAAAATGTCTTTGCCGGCACTAGTAAACAAAGTTCCAGTGTATTGTGACTGCTATCAAAACATTTGTTTCTTTTTGTACTGCCCTATTTGCTTATTATTTATTAGTTACTTAAACTCCCTAGTATAAAAACTTATTCGATTACAGTTGAACAGAAAAATATTGCTCCCTCATTTTCACAAAAATGAGCATTCCGTTTTTTCTTTGAAATCACAGATTACATCAGTCAATAGGATAATTTTAAATATTCAGGGTGTTCAAAAAAGCATATGCCATCACTTAAAGGGACATTATTTGTAAAAAACTAAGGAAAAAAGGTTATATGAACATGGGTTCGCAGATGCTTTGTTTCAAAGAGGTGTTAAATTTTTTTTATTTTCTTTCAAAATATTTTTGAAATAGATTCATCAATTTTGATGAAATTTACGTTGTGGAAAGTACTTAAATTAGGCATAATTCTGGCTACGAAAAGGCTTTGACAGGTCCTCCAGAAGCGTGCATATGAGAAGACGGTACAATATTTTCGCAATAAAAACATGTACGTCACTGATTTTTTCACATTTTCGTTTCTCAATGAAATAGTATGTTAAATTGTTAACAAAACTTACTTAATATTTTTTCAATTTTCACTACGTTTAAGAGACAAATGCAAGTTTATTAAGCACCTTACTGGTTAGTTTTCTCAACAGATAATTGCACATCGGTTCTAACAGGTAAAGGCCATTTAAAAAATTTAACATCCTGTATCTTTGAAACAAAGCATCTGCCGACCCATGTTCATATGAACTTTAAATTTTAAATATAAAATTTGCCCCAAACAAGCACGTCTTGGGGGGGTTTTATCAAGTTTATTTATAATATAAAATATGATAATATTTAACTTGTAATTAATTTAAATAAACTTTATTATTATTAATAATATTTTAACAATATGAATTGGCGCATGTACAGTTCTTAAAATTAAACAAAAAGATTAAAGGATGAAACTTTTCTTTAATTTTGAAAACTTTGCGCCCTGCTAATTTATGTTAATGTTCATCCATCATATTTTTAGTGATTTTTAATCCACATGTATTCAAAGGTTTCATGTCCCTTTTTTTAAGAAATTACGCTGGACTGAACAATCAAATTCAAGTCCTTAACTTGCTGGCATTTCTGATAATCATTCTTTTAATTTTTTTTTTAGTAGTGTTGCCCCTGTTACACCATTCATTATAGTGTACGTACATGTTATTATTTCACTTTTATATTGTATGGTATGTACTTTAAAGAAATAAATGCTGAATATGTTTTTTCACCGACATTTTTGGTGTCCAAATTATGTAGTGTCATGGAAAATATTTGGTTGTAGATATATCGAAATAATTTATATTCTTAATTTTATGACATAAATGTTAATATTATAAAGTATTAATTTAAAGTCAGTGTTATTTTATAATAATTATTGAAAACAAATATATTATGACTATAGTCATAAGACTATTTGTTTCCATTTGATTCCACAATAACGCACAGGGTTGCCAGATCTTGCAAATGAAAAAGCGGGACACGTGAATCTGTGACACGTGTTTAAGGGGATAATATTTTAATGTGTTAAAAATTTGTGTCAAAAAAATGTTTCACTGTTTCAAGGACAAACATCTCAAATAAAAATTTCGATATTGCCG
This sequence comes from Philopedon plagiatum, assembly GCA_963971165.1. Lineage (NCBI taxonomy): Eukaryota > Metazoa > Arthropoda > Insecta > Coleoptera > Curculionidae > Philopedon > Philopedon plagiatum. The sequence goes on along the minus strand of OZ020193.1, from coordinate 33,439,063 downwards.
CGCAAAAAAAAATTCAAAGAACGTGCAATTTTTTCCTTTAATATATATTGTAAACTAAAAATAAACAAAAACAAACAAATAAACGAAAACTATAACAAACATGTACATTGTACATTGTACATATACAGGTTTTAATAAAAATAAAGTAGGTGTTTATTTACCACTAAAGAAGAAGGTAACATGTATATAAATATATTTGGTTGAAGTTAAATCTGCACTTTTTAAAATTATTCAAAAATCGGGATTTTCGACGTGCAAATCGGAAAGCGGGACAAAAGCGGGGCACATGGGTTATATCGATTAAAATCGGGACAGTCCCGCTTAAATCGGGACGTCTGGCAACCCTGATAACGCACCAAATTATAACTGGTGTATAGTACAAATATAACTTTGTTAATATTAACATTGCGGTTACAAAATTGAGAATAAATAAATTATTTAGATATTTTTAGAAACAAAATCACAAATCCCGCCGAAAACAGCGCCATCTAGTTGCGGGGAACTTCAGTTTGATGTAAAACAAAATGTAGCTAGTTTCCTTTCAAATGTTGGAGTGCGAACTTGTCCCCCAACTGCATAGATGGCGCTCATTGTTTTAAAATTTCAATACAGACAAGTCCATTCTGTCCCCCCTTAAATCCATGCCTCGCGCACTTTAAATTATGCTAAGCGGACGGCCTGCTTAAGCTTCACGCCGACTCGCCAGCGTCGCCACCATCGATCATTTTTGGAGCGGGAGGCGGAGCCAAAAGCACGTGGTCCTGTTAACGATAACGACTAGAGTTGGGAGATATAGTGATTTTTCGATATCTGTTAGAACAGCGATAGTGATTTAAGAATAGCCGTTATTTTTAACGGTGATTTTTCACTACAGCGATTTTTATTTTTAAGGTGAAAAAGAGCAGCATAGTTGCTTTTACAAGACTGATATTCGGTAATGCAGCTACAATTGGAAGTAAAATTATAACTTGACTTGGTCAGTAAGTTATCAGGGTAAAAATTGTATTTTTTCGATACGGCCAGTGCCAGAGACGTGGCGAATATTACGAAAATAACCTTTATTCTTGATTTTTGCGCTAGACTTTTTTCCAAATCTGGTTTTTTGATTCGTGTTTTTTGAACAATGGCATTTACGTGTGCTATTCCAGAGTGTCATACCAATAGGATGACTCGAATGCATGTGTTCCACGGATTTCATAAAATAAAATTAAGACGTTTATGAGGTGTTCCCAAAAGCCGAACGGTAAGTAATTACCTAACCTCACTTTTTTGTTATGTTTACAAAGATACTGTTAAAAATTTGCTTTGTTGCTTAAAAAAATCGGAGCTAGTACCATTTTTCCAACTTTTGATTACCGGAATTCCAACTAAATCAATATTTATGACATTTTTGACCAGTCTGAGTTATTGGGGTGGCTAATAAAATACCTACTTATTGAGTTTAGTGCAGTTTGTAGTCGTTGATATACTTACTTAACGAATGTATAGCTGAAGCAAATTTTTAGCTGTATGACCTTTGGAGTGAAAGAATTGGGCGTGCAGATTCAAAAGAAAAAGCCGTGGAGAGTGTGCGGAAATCATATCGAGTGTGTAATGCACACTTTGAACCAGAGGCTGTCTATGTAGTAGCGAGATATAACTCTACACTTAAGAAAGAAGCTGTGCCATCCCGGATTTTAGGTAGCTCTAGTAGTACAGGTAAGTTTCTTTGAATATCTTGTTATCTCTGTACCCGGAACTTACCTCATAAAACGAAATCAACTGAACTAAAATTTGAAACTTACAGTCGTTAACACAAGAGTGTTGGTTTAATTCGTAATATAAGAATTAAATGCGCGCGCAACTGTCATATGTTTATGTTCGTAATTTTTCGAGTCCGGAAAATCCTAGATCATCGGGAAAATCGCCATAGTTTTTCAAAGTTTAAAACAAAAAACGAATAGTACTGAGCTCCATCTATAACTTGAATAATATATTTTTGTTAAGATAACCTCTGCTTAACCTATAAAATCAATCATGCCCCTTTGCAGCAAATGCTGCAAGGACTGCAGTTTGAAAGAAGAAAAGAACGAGCTTTTTGGGTGTTGCTGTGATGGCTGCAACAAGATATTTTGCAAGAATTGTGCTGGTTTATCATCGTCAGAGGTACGATGCATCCCCCTAACTAAAAGGGTGCTACTGTTTTTCTGCCAAGAATGCATGAACAACATTAAACAGCTGGCTTATATAAAGCCTAAACTTCAAGAGGTTGAATCTAACTTAGATAAGTGCATGAAAAGATTGCCAAAATGTGAAGACATAAAAACCCAGCTGAACCAGTTCAACCATGACTTAAAAGCACTGGGAACGGAAGTAAACAACATGAAAAAAACATACGCTGAAATCGCTTCTAAAAAACAAGAACTAGCTGACCTTGTTAAAGAGGTAGAAAAAACAAAGGAGGTGACTGTGTTGAAAAATCAGGAAATTGGGAGTGTGGGGGAAGGAGCGCAGAGTGAGGCATTTTTTAGAGAAATGCAGGACAGGCAGGAAAGGTCTCAGTGTGTCCTGTTGTTTGGGGTTCCAGAAAGTAAAGGCCAAACTGTGGAACAACGTAACACGGAAGAGAAGGGCAGAGTAACAGGAGCCATCCAAGAATGCAATGCAACATTTTCTGAGGACATAAAATTCTACAGGCTAGGGAGGTATGACCCAAATAAAGTCAGACCAATTAAAATAATCTTCCCCTCTGGTGAAGCAGCTATGAATGTGTTAAGGAACAAAAATAGAATCCCTAAGGACATGAATATTTACATGAAAGCAGATTTAACCAAACAGCAGAGAGAATACCTGAAAGAAGTCCTAGCTGAGCTAGAAAGACGAAAACAAGGAGGAGAACAGCACATTAAGATCAAATACGTAAACAGAATTCCAAAAATTATCGCTGTTGTGGACCCACCAAAAAACTAAATACCGGCCAACTGTTTGAGGTTAGTTTACTATATACAAATGCAAATTCCTTATTCACTAAGTTGGATGAGTTTCAATTAATAATAAAACAAAAATCACCAACCTTCATCTTTGTAACGGAAACATGGGTTAATGAAGATAACCAACAACTGGTATTTCTACCAGGTTACACTCACTTTCAGTGCTATAGACCTGACCAAGGAGGTAGTGGAGTATTAATATACATCAAAGACCAAACTAATGGAATAAAAATTAGTGCAAGCATTAATGAAAAGTATAGGAATGATCCTGATTCTAGAATCATGTCTACTTGGGTAGATGTCAAATTTAACAAAGAAACATTCCTGCTGGGATGTATCTACCGTCCTGGAAGGGTTGGACAACGAGAAAATACTCATCTAACAGAATTGCTTATGTCTGTATCTGAAGAAAAGAGAAACGTGATCATATTGGGGGATTTTAACTCTCGGGAAATTAACTGGAAAACACTAACACTTTCCCAGAATAATGAAGAAGCGAGAGACTTTCTCACCGCATACACACAATCAAACTTTAAGCAGCTGATTACCTTTCCAACAAGGATACGCAATGATCAGAGCTCTCTGATTGATCTGCTGCTGGTAAATGATAAAAAACTGGTCACCTCAATAAAATCAGACCCTCCAATAGGCTTAAGCGACCACATAGTCATTACAGCAGTCATCCAGTTAAATTTCAGAGCAGGTGCGACCCATAAAGTGCAAAAACGGAATTTTTGGAAGGCAAACTATGAAGCAATCAACAGGGACATTATCCATAAAAGTATCCATCTACAACTAGCAGATAATACAACATATGAAGAGTGGATGGATTTAATTAATGATGTGATAGATGAACACATACCCCCGAGACTGGTAAGAAAGAATACTGAAAAACCCTGGCTGAGTCACACACATTTTGCTGAAATTAATAAAAAACGAAGACTATGGGACAAATATAGAGCCACTGGGGATGAGGCAGATTATAATGCATATAGAATCCACAATAATAACCTTAAAAATTTGTTGGCCATTGCTAGAAAATCGTATGAACATGGCTTATTGACTGGCGGAGACAAACAGTTTTACAGTTATATTAAACGAACACTAACCTCAAATTGTACGCAGATATCCTTGAAGGACCCACTCTCGAACACCTTGATAGTAAATCCAGGAGAAGTAGCTGAAAAAATGGCCCAGCAATTTAGTCAATTATATACCACAGAGCCAGATGCACCACTGCCTCAGGTGACAGCCATTGAAAGGATTGAACAATCCATATCAACAGTCCATTTCACAGCAGAAAAAGTTGAGAATGCTATTGATGACCTTAAGCGGGATGCATGCCCGGGAATTGATGAAATACCGCCGGTTTTCCTCAAGAACTGTGCAAGTAGTATTACTAGCATATTGGCTGACCAAATGAACAAATCCATGAATAAGCACATCTTGCCCCAGGATTGGAAGCAAGCTATTGTTACACCCATTTACAAGAAAGGTAACAAGCACAGTGCAATCAATTATCGCCCAGTAAGCCTCACTAGTTGCATCTGTAAAATAATGGAAAAAATAGTTAAGAAAGACATTACGGAGTTTGCGTTACAACAGGAAATCGTCCCAAATAATCAACATGGCTTCATACCAAACAGATCTGTTACAACAAACATCCTTAGTGCAGTGAATCAGTGGTCAACCTTGCAAGATAATAACCAACCTGTGGATATAGTTTACCTGGACTACGAGAAGGCATTCGATAAGGTGCCCCACAGGAGATTGCTAAGTAAATTAGAGCATTTTGGTGTACGGGGTGACTTGCTGCACTGGATTGAGAGCTTCCTGACAGGTAGGCATTTCTGTGTACGTGTTAATGGCGAGTTATCAGCGAGTTATTCTGTGACCAGTGGGGTTCCCCAGGGATCGGTGCTGGGACCTTTGTTGTTTGTTTTGTACACTAGTGATCTGGTTAAATCAATTACTTCAAATATACTTTTATATGCCGATGACACAAAAATATACTGCAACCCCCTGCAGAATTTCTTAACTATGAGAAGTGATCTGGACACCGTGGATGATTGGTCGAAACAGTGGCTACTACCACTAAACTCTGAAAAGTGTACTGTACTGCATGTCGGCCTCAGCAATCCCAGAGTTCAATATAGCATCAACAATAGAACACTAAGGACAGTCACAGCGCAAAAGGACCTTGGTTTGACAGTAACTTCAGATCTAAAGTGGGGAACCCATGTGGCCACTATAACTAAGAAAGCGAACAGCCTTGTGTATTTGGTTAAAAAAGCATTTCAAGATCATACTGAGGAAATGGTTCTCAAACTTTACAAAACATATATAAGGCCAAAACTGGAGTTCGCTCAAACAGTGTGGGATCCATATTTCGCCAAGGACATTGAGATGCTAGAAAGAGTTCAAAGGAGAGTCACTAAAATCCCTCCGACCTTGCAGAACATGGATTACACAGCCAGACTAAGTAAACTACAACTAACAACTTTGAGAGAAAGACGCTCCCGCGGAAACTTGATCGAGACTTTTAAGTGGACTAGTGGATACTACTCATGTGAAAACATCTTTAAACTAAGTACATCGAGACATCTGCGAGGCCACACAAAGAAATTGGAGAAAGAAAGGTGCAGCAGGCTACAAAGGAAGAACTTTTTAACAAACAGAGTGGTGTATACATGGAATGATTTACAGGAAGAAACTGTGACTGCTGTTAGTGTCAACCAGTTTAAGGCAAGAATTGATAAGGAATTGAGTGAAGTGAAATCTAGACTTGTGCACTACAGTTTATGACAGAAAAACAGCAAATATAGTTTTAAGTTCAGCTTCATCGGCTATGCCGCTTGCCTGGACTCTTTAATAATAATAATAATAATAAGTAATATATAAATAAAACAAGTTTGTAGTTTAAAAATATATTTCAAATACTACAATGCACTAACCGAACAAAGATTGTAATCTCAGTTATTATCAAGCACACCTTGAGAACATACGGGCATGCTTCCACAAGCTTCTAAGCATACTCACTAAGGAAAGACCTCTATATGTGGTGAATGTGGTGACTTAAGCGATTCAGTGTTAATACACATTTTCCACTAAGCTTTTGCTTCATAGTAGCCCAAACATTCTCAATAGTCTCATGTCTGGGGACTGGGAAGGCCAATTCAATATTTGAATGTCGCTATCGCGTTGCCAAGTTGTGCATAAAACACTCCAGTGTTTTGGGTCAATATCTTGTAGTACCCAGGAAGCAGTATTATCTGCATACCACCTTTTAGGAGATTTCAGCAGAACAGTTTCATATATTTTTAACGTTTTCTGTGCATTTAAATTATTGCTGAACAAGTATAGACGTCTGAAACCTCAAAAACTAAAGCAATCCCAGTCATGAATCTTAACTGGATGTTTAACAATGCTTTGAGCGAAGGAATGTCCTATGACAGTCCAAGCTTTCTTCCTAGTAACTCAAACCCAAAATGACGCTTCATCAGAGAAAATTATATTGCTCCAGTCACAATTAATATTGTCTCGTGCCCAACTCAATCGCAAACAGTAAAGGTTTTTGTAATGTGCTTTTTATTTTGTAAGCGATCTTGCTTTTACCTATTCTACGTTTTATTGTCATTACATTAATTCCTTTTTTCTTAAAAAAATTTTGTGTTCGATACTGTTGTAATGTCGGATTTTTTTCAAATAATTTACAAATGCTTGTTTTTTAGTAGTCCTTCGAGCTTTTCCCCTATCCTGAAAGTCATCATCATTTTTCACGTATTTGTAATGCATGACCCACTTCTGTACAAACTCATCTGATTTTTTCATATAATGAGCTTGGCCCCTTGCGGTGGGTACACAAAAAGACCGATTCGAAATGTTTTCAGTACGCAGCGATTACCACTATGACTGTAACTAGAGGCTCTTTACCATTACTGCTTATTAGCTTTCTCCACCCTCTATTAATTTGTGAAGGGATTAGTCTGATCCCTCTCAAATCTTTCAGTAACTGGAGCCAATGCTCTTGCTTTAATGACTGTATGTGTTACTCTTGACTAACTGAATTAAAAATGTTGCACTTATGGGGTATAGTTAGAAGCGAAAGATTGTAAGTGAGAAATCTAGGATTGTGAAAAACAAACTACAACGTCCTAATTCTATTAAAACATCGAGGACAATTTCAAAAGAAACAGGTCAACATATCAACATCCTTAATATTTCTTGTGTTTGTTCTGGAAAGATAATTTAATTTTATCTCATTTTTTTAAAGCTAGAAGGTGCAAGCCTTAGGGCTGTTTTCACATATACCCTTTTGCTTTTAAAAATGTTACTTACACCTTGGCACTCGGTAAAATTCTATTTTGAGTATTATCATGTACTATTATTTGGTTGCAACAGCAACCCAGATAAAACCAGACCAGATGCGTAAGGCTACGGTTATAGTGGATGCGTGTTCTGAAGAACTGGCGTTCTGACGAACACGTCAGAATATTTGTTGAGATAGCAGTGGTTATTGTAAATGCATATTCTGGCGAAATCGTTTTATTTTATTAAATATCCAATATGGATGACACTAATAGTTTTGAGGACGAATATCAGTTTTTAGAAAGGTCTCTATTAAAAATTTTACTTATGCCCAGAAAAACCGAATACGTAAATGAAGTGTTTGCTTCAAGACCAATTAATTTATTAATGGAGAATATCATACGTTATTTCCAGATCCATTAAGCCAACCGAATAAGTTTTCAAGTTATTTCAGGATGTCACCAGGTACATTTTACTACATTCTGCAAGAAAGTTTATTACCAATGATGTTGGAGCTTACGGCAAGCAAAGTGATTGAGGAATATTTTCTCTGTCAAATGGCTATCAACGTTTAGAGACAAATGCGTTTAATATGCCATCTAATGCATATTTACCATCAACAGATATAGCTCCTTTTGTATTATTAGGGAATGAGGCCTATCCATTAAAGTCATATTTATTACAACCATATCCCAGACGAAATCTTTGCAATGAAGAACGGATTTTTAATTATAGGCTATCTAGAGCTCGGCGTTGCATTGAGTGTGCATTTGGGATATTAGTTGCTAAAGCTAAATGGCGATTTTTAAAAACAACTGCAAATGGACCCAGACAATGTTGATATTTTAGTGAAATGCGCAGGTTGGGTATTGCATAACACAATTATCGATATGGAAGGTGTTCCGTCACAACCTTCATATAGCATGCCTAATCAAAAGATATCTGCTTCAAGGCGCTACAATCATTGTGCAGAAATAGGAAGCCAAGCACGAGAAATCTATAAAAACTACTTTAGCTCTCCAGCAGGCGAAGTACAATTTCAATACAACATTTTTAACTAAACGATATATGTATCCTATTTTTATAAAATTATACTTATTACAATACAATGTAAAATTTTATTTTAATCCTTACTAAAATAAATACTTAAAATTACTATTCATTTCTTCTGAAATTTTTTCCCTTTTTTGCCGAGAAATATCCCGGTTGTGGTAGTTTTCTCCTTTATGTCCCACAAACATCTATTTTGGAAAACTAAACTTATAAGTTTCTCAGCATCGATTTTCACACACACACAATTCGCATGAATTCGCAAGAAAAATCAAACTCATTTGAACGACTAAATTGTTCTGAAGAATTCGTACAAAATCTGACGAATGATACGCACGCAGTATAACCGCAAACGCTATATTTCTCTTATTTGGTCTATTCGTACGAGTTCTGACGTGTTCGTCAGAACGCCAGTTCGTCAGAACGCCAGTTCGTCAGAACATGCCTCCACTATAACCGTTGCCTAAGACTGTCAAATGTGTTCACTCTCAATGACCTTGAGGGCTGCCTGCACCATCGCTTTGCGATAGTGCAGGCGTCTGTACTATACGGCAGTTACGTTGAAGAAGACACGGCAGTGGCTGTGATGCTGTGATTTAAATTTATAACCTCGGTCTCCGTACTAGATGCCAGACCGCGGGCGGATCGTCTCGTCAATCCTTGGCTCGCCGTCGCTTGAAGTACAGGCTACATTGGCGCTTTCGCATCTGGTCTGGTTTTATCTGGGACAGCAAATGCAAGTACACTGACCTCCCTTTTGTACCAAACAAATGCAAGGCTTTGTTAAGTACTAAGTACTGAGCAAACATGAGCTAACCTGCGCATTCAAGTTTTTTTGAGTTTGGTCAGGTTAAGTTGGGTTTGTTTTGGAAACATCCTCTATATTAGTACCTATGGATTATCCTTTCTATTAAGTAGTACTTTGGTATTTGTATTTATTGCCTAAAAATTACCTATTAATTATTTTTTTCAGGATCGCCACGGTCTGGAACTGAAGAGAAGCATTCAAAAATAACAGCGGAAGGTAAGTACATTAATTTAAAAAAAAATAATAAAAGTACAACAAAATAAAAATAATTGATAATTAAATCACAAGTTCACGCAAGATTACAGGTATAAACAAAGCAAAAGGCTTGGGCGAAGACAGTAAAAATAACTAAAAATGAAACCCCAGTTAGCTTGACTTAAGATTTAAACGTTTAAGTAATATTCAAAGTAAAAGAGAAGCTTAATCGAAGCCAAAAAAAAGGTAAAATAATTAAAACCTCAAACCCCTATAGTAGCTTGACTCAAAAGCTAAGCGTTAACACTACTCGTGTAAATAAAGCGAATCAATGTAAGATAACACAAGAATAATAATTGACTTCAGAAAAATTTTAGTCATTAAAATGAAGAGAGAACACCCCGTATAGGGAGAAACAGTTTAAATATAAACAATCAAAATATACACCGCTTATGTACATTTATAAAACACAAAGCTTAAATTACAAGCAATTATATCGGTACTATCCAAGCAACTAATTAACTACTTTAGGTTCCCCCAAACGAATTTAACTAATTATGAAGCAACTATGTAGCTACCTTAAGTTAAGCAATTAATATGACACAATAAAAAAAATGTAAAACGTGTACGAGCATAATAAGTTTCTAAGCACACTAAAATATTCGCCAAATGATAAATTGAAAATAAAATAATAGGTTAAGTAATCTTTCTGACAACATAAAAATATTCTTGAACCAATCGTTATAGACTAAAAGCAAAAGAAATCCAAATCTCGTGAAACCTCAAGCCCGTACACGTCTTAGCTTTAAAAAAAAACAGGAAAATAAAGGGATTTGTGGTATCAACAAACTATACTGTCAGACTATTCAGTACCACAAATTCCCTTCTAACTATATAAATTACTCCTTGAAATAAGTATTACAGTTAGCCCAATTTACTCCCGCACGTGCTTTGCGGTAAAGTTATTAAAAAAAAGAAATGATTTAAACAATCTACATTTACTAAGAGAGTTACTGACTTACTTAAAATCAAATAAAATCTGGCTCGTAAGCTGGTATAAAGAGGTCTTAAACATCACTTATAGATTGTACGAGCTTTACAGCCAACCATCAAAAAGTTATTCGCAAATTAGGTAGTGATATTAATATTTAAGAAATTGAAGGCTTGACTACTATAACTCAAAATATGGTGTAGCAATAAGAACCACCCGAGAAAACTAGAGTCTTACTTAGAACATAGTACCGTAAAGCAGAACGATAATTACGGTTCGTTAAAATTTTAATTAAAATTTTTGGGCACAAAATGGGCAAATATGTATCTAAGACAAAGGCATGGGCCTAAACAAAACAAAATTCAAGGTCACTCCTGTACCGACCGAGGTAGTGACTACTTAAAATAGAACAAAATCTAAGCCCAGCCGTTGCAACCGGCTCGCAATAATTAATAAGTACCTGAGACACACGGAGCAAAAAGACTTCAAGGTTTAACTTACCCCTTAAACAAGGAAGGTTCGATATTTCAAACTCCACGGATAAAACACCCAAAAGAGGCAGCTACCAGCGGCTTCCAAGGCGTCAGGCCGTTGTTGATGGCTGAACAAAGTAAAAGAAAGAACACCCTTAGACTTGAAAAAAATTTCACCAGGCACGTGGTATCGGCAGGTAGACAAAAAACGTACAAAAAAAACTTACCCTATCATCGAACGAAGTCGCCCAAAAATATCCTGCGTCTTGCAGAAACGAATTCTTCAAGAATTTAAACACGGTCCCTGACTTTTTAATCAAAAAAAAAACTTGAATTTCAAAAACTGAAACTTTACGATAGGGACCATAGAACAACTGCGCCGAGAGTTAGCGTGGAAATGCCACCTCGTGGATGAAGAATGACAATATCACACTTCATCCCACCACAGACACATAACAAAATGGTGTCCTTCAATTTCCGTACTGCACTGGCAAACCTAGAGGAAATCTTCCGCCAAACCTGTGGCCTTAACTACAAAGCGCCAAGTAATCGGCCTACCCACGCGAAAATGCCTCCGCAGCAGCTGTGTTCCTAAATCGACGGCTCTCGAACGCGCTGCGTGAATCGACCTCGCGGCCCGAACTTAGATATTGTCGTTCTTAAACTTACAGTTCCGGCAGGCGGAAACATATACACCTACAGCTGTTTCAAACTTCAACACAAATTTCTTAATTAACTGAGAATAAGAATAAAGTAAGTTAAATTCTAAAATAAGGTCCGAGAACAGGAAGGCCGAATGTTACAGAGCACCATGCCTGTGGGAAGACACTAGGATTAAATCCCATCCAATGACAAGACAGCTGGAAAACGTCTGAAAATATGTAGGTATCCCCTTATAATTTATTCTTAGCATGTAAACATAAATAAACTAAGAGGGACTGTCTGTACTCAGGGGGAACTCTAAGCAAGGCGCAGAAAAACGAATCTCAGGGCCCAAACAAAGAGAAATGTTAAACCGAACTACCAGCTACAAAAGATGGACAAGCTCATGTTAAGCCGATTTGGACCAGATAAAAGGGGAATCAAGATGGACAGGGACCCTTGAAACTAACCTGAGAACAGGACCGGTCAAACGTGTAAGTGTTTAGACATGACTTTCATTAAGGTAAACTATAAAATAAAACTAAACAGGCCATCGCGAATAAACTTAACCATTAAACAACCTCGGATACTGGGGCCGAAATTAAGCTGTCACAACTCCCCCTCTCCTACGAAAGGAGGGAAATTTTCCAACGAAAATGGACCGACGATAAGGATCAGAGGCTCTCTGTAGATACAAGAAAATTGAAAAAGAAAATAAATTACCTGCGCTATGCTGGCGCCAATAAAAAAGCATAAGTGAAGATACGTGGGAACCCAAGGTAGTACCATATAACTAATACTAACTAACAAGTCTGATAACTCAATCTTAAAATAACTAAATACTCAAAGAAATCTTTGGTTCCTTTGCCACTAGTCACCCAGCGACCTTCTCCAGGAAGATTCAGTGTGTAACGTAACCCCTAGGTTGGTAAGGGAGCTAGCATTGCGTAACACCCAAAAATACTGTGGGGAACCTCGTTTACTAGCCTCACACTGTAGAATCGTCCCGAATTAAATCACCAAGTGACATGCGTCAAAGCAACCAAAGGGTGGACAACTAAAAAGGGAAAGATAAATATAATACAACATAAGTAAAACGGGAAGAAAAGAGGGATAGCCCAGAGGATCCACCATACAAAAGGGAGTGGATTGTAGCACCCACCAAGCTAAAAGATGTACCAAATGGGAAGCACATCGGTCCCTGTATAAAACAAAAAAAATTAATCAGGGTGTTCTGAGCAAACCCTGTCGCAACCTAATAGGCCGACTTGAGCTGAGGCCGAACAAAGTAGCTTGGTCCCCCCTGGCCCGCCGAACAAGTTCGATGGGCAAACTGTTACCCCAGGGGTCAGACTTCCGCCCCCCCTGAACAGACCTTCCAGTCGGTCTGCTCTCCGAAGGATCCATGATCTAACAAAGAGCGTCGAAGCGACATCCGGTAGCACCCAACACCGTGCAGCCTGTAAAACGAGATAGGGACAAATGTCTAAATCGATAAAGCCAAAATAAGGCAAAGTCGCAATCGGGAGAGGTTTATCTTGTCTAAACGGTGAATAGACAAAATATATCAGTAAGGATCTAGGCGCAAAGCCAGTATATACTGAAATGGCGGCAGACTACTATATAGTCCTGCCAAGACCTAGACCTAAGACAAATCCAAATAATAGAGAAAAAAAACCCAAAGGTATGAAAGCAAATTAAAGCCTATCAAAGGCCAATCACGGTAAGTTAAGTAAATCAAAATAAAGGTAAGTAAATCAAAATACAAGGTAATCGAAATAAACCAAAGTAAATGTAACCAAAATTCCGCAAAGGTAAGCAAATATACGCAAAGGTAAGTAAATTAACGCAAAGGTAAGCAAATTATCGCAAGGGTAAGAAAATTTATCGCAAAAGTAAGTAAATTCATCGCAAAGGTAAGTAAATTATCGCAAAGACAAACGCAAATGTAAAAAAAGATAATCAACCAAAAGTAAATGAATCAAGTAAATCAACCAAAGGTTCGCAAATCGAGATAAAGAAAATTGGGTTATTTACCAAAGACTAGCAGTGAATACCACCATAAGTGGTCTTCTCAACTTCACAAAATCAGCAAGAGAGAAAGAAAATTGTGTTTCTACTCTAAATCCCCAAAGGAAAGACAAAGTCGTACTCGAGCAAAAACACATACTAGTTCAAATAACCGAAATTTCCAGACACAAGTAGGGAATAATAATAAAATCAAGTCAAGGTAGAGAAAATTAAGCCAAATCAAAGTAAAAGGTCACATCAAGGTAAATACGTCAAATCAAGGTAATAAAAAAAGGTCCAATCAAGATAATAAATAAAGACTTTTGGCCCTAGTCTATACTAAAAAAAAAACATTAATAGTGAATGCAGATAAAAAAAACGATAAAGAAAATTAGGTCCAAAATTAATTAATCACCGCCTTCTAACCAAGTAATCAAACTTAAATTACCATGTGACACACCAACCCCCATCTCGTCTCGCGCCGAGATGGGTGTCTGCGTGAGACTGATAAACGCAAAAAGGTAAGCTACAGTAAATGACCATAAACGTTACTATACGTTACTATACTATAAACCAAGTGACGATAAGGTAAAGATAATCAGGTAATGACAGATAAAAGATAACGAGGCGTAAGGCGGTGTTGGCAAGTGAAAGTAGTAAGGCAGCTGAGGGCTTACCCACTACAGACAATAGAAGCAAGGTAGCTGAAGGCTTACCTTGCCACGGCTTTCAGGGGACTCCTACCCCACCTAGTGAACCCAGTGCAGCGCTATTCTAAGTGACAGTGTCCAAATCCATCAAGTCTCGCGCCCAGATGGATCCAAACACCATCACGCCCACACTGCAGAGCATACACGGCACTCAGGGGACTCCTTCCCCACCTAGTTAACCCAGTGCGGCACTATTCTAAGCGATAGTGTCCAAATCCATCAAGGTTCGCACCCATAGGGATTCAGACACCATCACGCCCATACTGCAGGGCATCAAAATTGCTCACGACTGAGCAAGAAAAGTAAAGGAAAAGAGTATTAAAACTGGGCCAAAAGTCAAAATTAACGCAACGATAAAACAAAACTCACTAAAGTCATTATTACCGAAAGAGGGAAAGAGAGGAAAGAAAAAAAAAATTAAAAAGTACTAATTAATCAAATTGAAGCTATGGACCGAAAAGTTAATAAATTCAGAAATCGATAGATTGATAAGTAAATTGAAGCAAAATGACTAGTAAAACGTAATATTAAATTAATGACAGTAAAATTAGCGGAAGGTAATAAAGTAAATAATGACTTTGAGTTGCCTAACAATTTATTCACTCCTACGGACCACCACACGCAGTTTCGGCATATACCGGCTTAAGGTCTTGTACATGCCAAATGCCCTTACTTACACCGTGTTCGTCCTCCAGTTCGTAAGTACACGTGCCGGTCTTTTCTATGATCTTAAACGGACCTACAAATTCCGGAGCCAACTTTGCGCTATAATACTTCGCTGCATCAGATATACTTTTATTCTTACGCCAGACTTCTTGACCAGGAACAAAGCTTACTGAGCGTCGGCGCAAATTATAGTTATGGCGATTTTTAACACGAGAAGCTTCGATTTTAGTGTGGACTTTTCTAAATAATTGTTTGAAGGCTTCTATTCGTTCTCGAATGTAATTTTGACACTCAGTGTCTACTAGAGGAACACCCTCAGCATAGTCCGAACCGAATAGCTTATGTTTCCTGCCAAAATTAACGCAGTATGGGGTGAAGCCCGTAGTTTCGTGCCGCGAAGTGCGAATGGCGCAACCGATAGCAGTTAAATTATCTTCCCAAGTTCGATGGTTATTTTGTTGAACGTAAGAGCGTAACATCGTTTTGATAACTCTATTAACGCGTTCAGTGTGATCTGCTCTAGGATAGTAATTAGCAGTGTAAAATATTCTAACTTTATATTTATCGCAAAGGGCTTGAAATTCTTTGGATTTCATTTGAGTTCCGTTGTCGCACGTTAAGAATTGAGGAGCTCCGTAAACCAAGAAAATGCCGTCTTCGACACACTTTACCAACGATTTTGCTGTTGCTGATCGACACGGGAATAAGACGACGTACTTGCTAAAATAATCCGTGACCACTAAAATATGAGTGTTACCTTGTTTAGAACGAGGTAAAGGTCCTATGTAGTCTAGGCTGATGGCTTGCCGAGGTTCCTTTATGTCAGGGCGGTTACCCATTAAACCAGCTGGACGTTTCTGCTCTACTTTATTCTGAGCACAAGTTCTACAAGCACGGACATAACTAGCAATGTCGGACCTCATTTTCGGCCAATAATATCTCTCGGCGACCTTCCAAAATGTCTTAAAAACACCCACGTGCCCTGCTGCTGGATTATCATGGCATCGAAGAAATATCTCTTTTCGCTTATCCTTAGGTGCTACTATTTTCCAGTAGGTAGAATGGTCAGGAAAATTAGGATTGTTTATCTTCACATATTTAAAGAGACTGCCATTCTCGACTCGCCAGCAAGGATATTTATCAGGACGTTCTTCTAGCTTCTGCATCATGCCTTTGTACCATTTGTCTGAGGTGTCAGAAAATGATGGCGACGGTGGTTCGTCAACAGCTGCGACAGAATCAGCAGTCACTGGCACTGACCTGGAAAGAAAATCTGGCACGACATGATCTCGGCCTTTACGGTGGATTAATTCAAGGTCGTAAGGTTGCAAACGAAGAGCCCATCGAGCGAGACGTCCTTGTGGATCTTTTAGATTGTGAAGCCATAACAAAGAATGGTGATCGGTTATGACTTTAAAGTGTACACCCTCCAGATAGTGACGAAGCTTTTCTACACTCCAAATTACGACAAGGCACTCTTTTTCGGTGACGGTTAATTTCATCTCTTGTTTGGTGAGAGAACGTGAAAGATAGGAAATAACTTTTTCCCCGTCATCAAATTGCTGAGTCAGAACTGCTCCTAGGCTATAAAATGATGCATCAGTCTGTAAGGTAAATGTGCGATTGAAATCTGGACATGTAAGCACGGGAGCTGTGATAAGAGCTTCTTTAATCAAGTTGAATGACTGATGGCACTCGGAAGTCCATTCCCATTTGATATTCTTCCTGGTAAGCCGAGTAATTGGGGCTATGATAGCTGAAAAGTTCGGCACAAAACGCCGGTACCAAGAAGCGGTGCCAATAAAACGTCGAATTTCGGTGATATTTCGTGGAGGTGCTATATTCACAATGGCCTGCACTTTCTCAGGATCAGGTCTTAAACCTTGGGCGTCTACGATGTAGCCAAGGTATCGTAATTCAGGCTTACAAAAGTGACATTTCTCCTCGGAAACTATGAGTCCTGCATCTTTCACACGGTCAAAAACTAGGCCCAGAATTCTGAGGTGTTCAGGAAAGGTTCTGGAGATTATAATTATATCATCAAGATACTCCATCACGTGATTTTCCAAATCAACGCCTAATAGACGGTCCACTATACGTTGCCAGGTGGCTGGCGCATTGGTCAAGCCAAAGGGCATGCGCAGAAAATGATAAAGATTCCCACCTGGAACAGTGAAAGCAGTTAATTCACGTGAGGACTCACTAAGAGGTACCTGCCAGAACGCTGATTTTATGTCGATGGAGCTAATGTAGCGGGCGTCTCTGAGGCGATCCAAAATGGCGGAGATATAAGGTATAGGATATGCGTCTTTCTTAGTTTTTGTATTAAGCTTTCTACAATCTATGCAAAACCTATAGCTGTCATCTTTCTTGCGTACCAAACACACTGGACTGGACCAAGGACTTTTAGAAGGTTCAATCACGCCAAGTTTCAACATCTCGTCGATTTCCTCGTCCATAATCCTTTGCTTGTATGGAGAAACTGGGTAGTAACGCTGTTTAATTGGCCCAGTGCCGGGTTCAAGCTCAATGATGTGTTCTGCTACCTTGCAGCAGCCAAGACCAGTACCCATTTCCGATATTTTCTCCTTAACTAGTGCATTTAAACACGCTCGGTCGGTTTCAGATAAAGAGTTGCCATCTATAACGCTACAAATTTCCGTAGGTCGATCATCAGTGGAAAAATGCCAGACGTCCTGCTTCAAGTCGGGGATCACTTCCATGGATCTCCAAAAGTCGATTCCTAAAATCAGTTGGTGGGACAGTTCTGGAAGAACTAAAATATCGATAACCCGAGTTCTATTTAATACAGTCTCAGGAACCTGAAAATAGCCCAAACTAGAGCAAGTTTGGCCGTTCGCAACAGTACAATCGGTTTGTTGCCTAATAAGTTTTAATCCCAAACTTTCTAAAATTCTGAAACCCGGTTGACCTACAATAGTGCGTGATGCTCCAGAATCTAATAAACCTAAAATCTTATAACCTAAATCAGAAATTTCTAAATACGGGCGCTGGTCGAGCTATGATAAAATCTAAAAGGTTTTTATTGGGAAAAGAACTGTTAGCGTGTGAATGATTCTGGTTGGAAAGGCTATCATCAGAAATCAAGTTGTTGGTCGGCAAAATGTTTTTATAGTGAACAGAATTGTTAGGAGGTGAATGATTTTTGTTGAAAAGGGAGTCATTGGTTGGCAAGAAGTTTTCATCGGGGGGAAGAAAGCGGTTGGTTGGTGAAATATTTTCATTAGAATGAAAGTGGTTGGTCGGCAAAAGGTTTTCATTGGACAGAGAATGGTTAGGGGATGAATGATTTTTGTTGAGAAGAGAATTGTTGGTGGGCACAATGTTATTGTTGGGAGGAAAGTGGTTGGTCGGTGAAGTAAAAGGTAGGGGAGCAGTCCTACGACCTATCGACTCTCCCGAGAATCGTTTCCCGAAGAACATTTAGGGCAGTTTTTACTGGTCACATTCGGCGCACCACAGCGGTAACAATGGATTCTGCGCTGTTCAGTGCACTGGCTATTTCGATGACCGGGCTTATTACAGTTCCAGCACAAGAACGGTCCAGAGTTTCTGGGTGTTGTTGGACGTGGCTCTCTTGTTGACGGTCTATCGTCTCTAGAGGTTGATGGTACCGGACGAGATTCTCTCACTACGTCTATCGGTAACTGTCCATCGTTCCTCTAACCTGATGCTTCAGACGCTATAAAAGCAAAGTCTGGTTCCACAAAATTATGCTTTTTCCGGGAAGGTGGGACATAGGTTTCAGCACGATATTTCTTTGCCTCCAGTTTGAGACATTCTTCTTCTAGTTCTTCCAACTTGTTGACTACCGGAAGTTGGGTGGTATAAAAAGGAGATAAATTCCTCGTAATAATATCCAGTTGAACGTCCTCTGAGAGGGAGCCATGTCGTCTAAATAGCGCGCTCATACTTGAGAGGTAATCGACTATACTTTCAGAGAATCCGATAGTCTGGCGGCTCGAAATGTTTGCACAGAAGGTCAGACAAACTAGACCAGTCCGAAAATCGATGACGATTTGCGCGAAACCAATTTAGCGCTCTACCAGTAAATAGGTCGATAGCAGATTCAAACAACTCGCGTTCTGAAATACCACGAGCTTCGCGTAGTTCCGATACTCGCTCCAAAAAATTATGCACAGTCATCTGTTTAGCTTCGCCGGTAAATCTAATTCCCCGTTTTTCGACACGCGGCGCCTTGCTACACGAAGGATGGCTAACGGAGGTGGTAGCAGCTGTTACATTGTGACTAACCATGGTGGGAGTGACTTTGGGCGACGAGCGCGGTCGACTGTTGGACGCATTGCTAACTCCAGACGAATCCGAATCCGAATCGTTCAGATGAGTTTGATCCAGTAAGGCGCTTAAATTCGGATCCTGTTTTAAGAGATCGTCCAAACTGTTTAATTTTCCCAAAGTTTGAAGTAATAAATTAGACCGAGTTTGCAATTCCTCGGCACCGAGGTTCTCAACCGGAATTCGATCAACACGAGTGAACAAATGGACAAGTTGCGACTGCAAACGTACGAACTTTGCTCTGGCTGAGTCACCAGAAATATTCTTGATCGCGTTATCAATATCATGTAAAGTTTTGGTTATGTAGTCACATTCGTCGTCAAAAACAAAGTTATAGGCCGGACGAGTAAAAATTTTGCCTTTTCTTTCCATTTTTAAAATAGGACGTAACGATGCTACAAGTTCTTTTGCGGTATTAGCACTACTAGCCGGAATGCCACGAATCGTGAGCTCGTAAATAAGCATTTCTTTCCGAAGACAATGAACGTGCATATTATAATCCATTTTGGGGTGAACAAAAACAATAGCAACTCAAAAGTCAAAGTAAATAAAAAGTCAAATCTAGATATAAACGCGTAACTCGAATAAATTTATCAAAACTACACCAATAGTGTAGTCAAATATAGCAAAAAAAAGATAATTAAATCAGCAAAAATAGCAAGAAATAATAAAAAGGTAAATCACATAAACCAGCAATCATAATACAGTACGCAAAGATAATCAAAGTCACTAATCAAAGCAACTAATTAACTACTTTAGGTTCCCCCAAACGAATTTAACTAATTATGAAGCAACTATGTAGCTACCTTAAGTTAAGCAATTAATATGACACAATAAAAAAAATGTAAAACGTGTACGAGCATAATAAGTTTCTAAGCACACTAAAATATTCGAATAAATTTATCAAAACTACACCAATAGTGTAGTCAAATATAGCAAAAAAAAGATAATTAAATCAGCAAAAATAGCAAGAAATAATAAAAAGGTAAATCACATAAACCAGCAATCATAATACAGTACGCAAAGATAATCAAAGTCACGAAAAAAAAAAAAAAAAAAATAAAATCGGTAATAAATCGCAAGATCAAAGACAATCAAAGTTACGTAATAAGTAAAATAAAATCGGCAATAAACCACAAATTCAGAGACAATCAAAGTTACGTAAACAAGTCAATTAAAATCGGTAATCAATCGCCAAATCAAAGAAAATCAAAGTTACGTAAAAAGTAAAATAAAATCGATAATAAATCGCCAAAATCAAATGCAGTAATACAGGGCTAGTACAGTTTGAGTTAAAATTGATGGAAATTTTCAAAGTTCCATCCAGCTCACTAGACGCACAAGAGTAAAATTAGAAAAAAAGCGGTAATTTTTTTTTAATAGGCCCCACGTTGGGAGCCAAAAATTTGCGACGCACTTTGTTAAAACAAAAAGTGTTTGATTAAAAACTGTCAATGATACTATGATGAGTACCATTGACCAAGTACTTACCGCTTTAAACTTGAAGAGAACATTAAAATAATTCTGAAAGGTACTCAAAGGAAGAAACAGCAGGGTGTTCTGTGTGAAGCCAGGTGTAGTAGAGCGAGTGCAAATTAGCCCTTAGCTCAGTTAGCCAGGTAGGTTCTATTGGACGCCACCAGTTTTTTACACCGACGTAAACTGGAAGTCGCCTAGATGGTTTAGGGACCTGCTTCTCACACAACAAACCCGCTATTCATAAGTGAAAATTAAAACATAGGGCGCAGTGATAAAAGAAAAACTGAATACATTTACCACTGTACATATATTTACAGATAAAAAAAAATAATACAAGTGTTTACAGTTGGTGTACACACAAAAAAATTGAAAATTGGGCGATTTTTGCCCCCGCAAAATAAACAGGTGTTTACAAAATTTGCCAAAAAGGCGTTGGGCAATTTTGCCCCCGCAAAATAGAAAAAGTTACGTTAAATAAAAAAAAAGAAATAAACTTCCTGAGGAAGGCTGTCCTCATACGCAAAAAAAAGGAATATAGGCTGGCTCCTTAGCCCCTACTGAATGCAATAGGGTGGCTTCTTTACACCCAGCGGATAAGAAGTAGGGATGCTTTGTAGCCCCCACGGAAGACCCTAGGAACAAAACAATTCCCAGTAGTTACAGTAATTCAACTTTAATTAATAAAAAAAAGGTATACGTTACGCTAATAACAAAAAATCAAAAGTTACATTAATAGAAAAAGTCAATATTTGGAGAGAAACAATTTACTGGAATTAAACCGCAAAATTTAAGAATATTAAATAAAATGTCAATAATAAAAGAGAAAGCCAGTGGCTTGAAATCAAATGCAAGATTTAGGTAAGTAGAAAAATATTTAAAAATAAGAAGCTACGTTGATATCAAAAAAGGTTACTAAAAAGAGAAAGCAATGATTAAAACCCACTTGCAAAATTTAAGCAAGCTTAAGATAATATTAAACAAAAAGGTTATGTCAATAGACAAAATAAATTATTATTACCTAAAGGGCATCGATAACTAAATTTTAAAGTTCATTTACTTTACTGATAAACGTTAATATTTACAAAAACTAAGTGTTCACTAAATGACCAGTTTATCACTATATTATGATATCTTACATTACCAATAAAAATAATAAAAGTACAACAAAATAAAAATAATTGATAATTAAATCACAAGTTCACGCAAGATTACAGGTATAAACAAAGCAAAAGGCTTGAGCGAAGACAGTAAAAATAACTAAAAATGAAACCCCAGTTAGCTTGACTTAAGATTTAAACGTTTAAGTAATATTCAAAGTAAAAGAGAAGCTTAAGCGAAGCCAAAAAAAAGGTAAAATAATTAAAACCTCAAACCCCTATAGTAGCTTGACTCAAAAGCTAAGCGTTAACACTACTCGTGTAAATAAAGCGAATCAATGTAAGATAACACAAGAATAATAATTGACTTCAGAAAAATTTTAGTCATTAAAATGAAGAGAGAACACCCCGTATAGGGAGAAACAGTTTAAATATAAACAATCAAAATATACACCGCTTATGTACATTTATAAAACACAAAGCTTAAATTACAAGCAATTATATCGGTACTATCCAAGCAACTAATTAACTACTTTAGGTTCCCCCAAACGAATTTAACTAATTATGAAGCAACTATGTAGCTACCTTAAGTTAAGCAATTAATATGACACAATAAAAAAAATGTAAAACGTGTACGAGCATAATAAGTTTCTAAGCACACTAAAATATTCGCCAAATGAAAAATGGAAAATAAAATAATAGGTTAAGTAATCTTTCTGACAACATAAAAATATTCTTGAACCAATCGTTATAGACTAAAAGCAAAAGAAATCCAAATCTCGTGAAACCTCAAGCCCGTACACGTCTTAGCTTAAAAAAAAAACAGGAAAATAAAGGGTTTTGTGGTATCAACAAACTATACTGTCAGACGATTCAGTACCACAAATTCCCTTCTAACTATATAAATTACTGCTTGAAATAAGTATTACAGTTAGCCCAATTTACTCCTGCACGTGCTTTGCGGTAAAGTTATTAAAAAAAAAAGAAATGATTTAAACAATCTACATTTACTAAGAGAGTTACTGACTTACTTAAAATCAAATAAAATCTGGCTCGTAAGCTGGTATAAAGAGGTCTTAAACATCACTTATAGATTGTACGAGCTTTACAGCCAGCCATCAAAAAGTTATTCGCAAATTAGGTAGTGATATTAATATTTAAGAAATTGAAGGGTTGACTACTATAACTCAAAATATGGTGTAGCAATAAGAACCACCCGAGAAAACTAGAGTCTTACTTAGAACATAGTACCGTAAAGCAGAACGATAATTACGGTTCGTTAAAATTTGAATTATAATTTTTGGGCACAAAATGGGCAAATATGTATCTAAGACAAAGGCATGGGCCTAAACAAAAAAAATTCAAGGTCACTCCTGTACCGACCGAGGTAGTGACTACTTAAAATGGAACAAAATCTAAGCCCAGCCGTTGCAACCGGCTCGCAATAATTAATAAGTACCTGAGACACACGGAGCAAAAAGATTTCAAGATTTAACTTACCCCTTAAACAAGGAGGGTTCGATATTCCAAACTCCACGGATAAAACACCCAAAAGAGGCAGCTACCAGGGGCTTCCAAGGCGTCAGGCCGTTGTTGATGGCTGAACAAAGTAAAAGAAAGAACACCCTTAGACTTGAACAAAATTTCACCAGGCACGTGGTATCGGCAGGTAGACAAAAAACGTACAAAAAAAACTTACCCTATCATCGAACGAAGTCGCCCAAAAATATCCTGCGTCTTGCAGAAACAAATTCTTCAAGAATTTAAACACGGTCCCTGACTTTAATCCAAAAAAAAACTTGAATTTCAAAAACTGAAACTTTACGATAGGGACCATAGAACTGCGCCGAGAGTTAGCGTGGAAATGCCGCCTCGTGGCTGAAGAATGATAATATCACACTTCATCCCACCACAGACACATAACAAAATGGTGCCCTTCAATATCCGTACTGCACTGGCAAACCTAGAGGAAATCTTCCGCCAAACCTGTGGCCTTAACTACAAAGCGCCAAGTAATCGGCCTACACACGCGAAAATGCCTCCGCAGCAGCTGTGTTCCTAAATCGACGGCTCTCGAACGCGCTGCGTGAATCGACCTCGCGGCCCGAACTTAGATATTGTCGTTCTTAAACTTGATATTGCCCCGCTTACAGTTCCGGCAGGCGGAAACATATACACCTACAGCTGTTTCAAACTTCAACACAAATTTCTTAATTAACTGAGAATAAGAATAAAGTAAGTTAAATTCTAAAATATGGTCCGAGAACAGGAAGGCCGAATGTTACAGAGCACCATGCCTGTGGGAAGACACTAGGATTAAATCCCATCCAATGACGAGACAGCTGGAAAACGTCTGAAAATATGTAGGTATCCCCTTATAATTTATTCTTAGCATGTAAACATAAATAAACTAAGAGGGACTGTCTGTACTCAGGGGGAACTCTAAGCAAGACGCAGAAAAACGAATCTCAGGGCCCAAACAAAGAGAAATGTTAAACCGAACTACCAGCTACAAAAGATGGACAAGCTCATGTTAAGCCGATTTGGACCAGATAAAAGGGGAATCAAGATGGACAGGGACCCTTGAAACTAACCTGAGAACAGGGCCGGTCAAGCGTGTAAGTGTGGAGACATGACTTTCATTAAGGTAAACTATAAAATAAAACTAAACGGGCCATCGCGAATAAACTTAACCATTAAACAACCTCGGATACTGGGGCCGAAATTAAGCTGTCACAAACTGCTAAATGAGGGTCACAATGATTGGATCTACTTACCTCCCTGTGCTACAAGATAAATGGATGATCAAAGAAACTGTTTATGCATTTAAGTCATTAAAAAAAATTGGCGCTTACCTACGTTACCTAGTTTTAACAGTTTTTCTGTTGTGGCGTTTAGATGTTATATTTACAAAATTGGTTAATTTTTTAAATCAAAAGGCCACATTTAAAAGTTAATTCTTTATAAGTACTTACAGGGTGGAAAATTTAAAAACAAAGTAAATATAAATAAACAGGTCTTTTATCTTAAGATAGGATAATTACAAATAATGATACAATTAATAACTTCTGCCTTTTTTTTATTATGAATGTGTTTCATGTTGGTGGAGTTTTGCGTACATAGCTTTTTTTTTATCGCAAAACCATGTCCACATTTTATCTTACATGCAGGCTGAAGAAATATTATTACTAAAGCTTTGCAAACGGGGGTTATTCCAGGGATGGCTCTAACCTAGTTGGAAATAAAATTAGGATCCGATTTGAAAATAAAATACAAATATTTATTTACTCACATTGTCTAATTTGAAAATGCGAAATACGAAAATACTTCGGTAAAAGTAATATAACATACAGGGTGTCTAAAGAGTCTTAGTATGGGCAAATATCTTTGCCGTTAATAAAGATAGAGACACCAAATTGTAGTTGTGTCTTATTGGTTAATAAATCTACTTTTTTAGATAATTTGACTTTTTCAACCCCCTTGGGGGGTGACGCTAGGGAGTTGAGGTCAAAAATTTTGAATGCAAACCTATACCGTGTGGTCCCTTCTTTTAAAAGTTTTCAAAAAAGAAACATTTTACCGCAAACCCCGTATTTTAATTCATTTTTAAATGGCAAGCCTATAAAAATTATAAATCGTAAATCGTATAATCGGGCGGGGCATAAGTCGACCATTAGTCGACCTCTTGTGACATACAGTACCAGTCTGCGCGCACATTTATTTTTGGTTTTGTGGGGCAGTTTTCTTTCTAACTTTTTTCCAACTTTTTCGACTTCATTTGTCGTTTTTTATATTTTTCGTTTTTTGACATCTGCGCACTAGACCAAAATGCGTACCACGCACAAACCGAGCGTGCTAGACATGCGCACGGAATTTCAGGAGATGTACTTTGGTGTCTACATTCCAACCCATTCACTTTTAAGAATATGTCTCCAATAGTAAAGGTACCACTAAGTATTTAACTTTATGACTTTTTTCCCAATTTTTTTCGACTTCTTTATTTTTCGTTTTATTACATCTGTGCAGTAGACCAAAATGTGTACCACGCGCAAATCGAGCGAGCCAGACATGCGCACGGAATTTCAGGAGATATACTTTGGTGTCTACATTCAACCCCATTCACTTTTAAGAATATCTCTAATAGTAAAGGTACCACTACGTATTTAATTTTATAACTTTTTTCCCAATTTTTTGTCGACTTCTTTATTTTTCAGTTTTGCGCAGTAGATCAAAATGCGTACCACGCGCAAACCGAGCATGCTAGACATGCGTACGCAATTTTAGGAGATGTACTTGGATGTCTACATTCGAACCCATTCACTTTTAAGAATATATCTGCAATAGTCACGGTACCACTACGTATTTAACTTTATAAGTTTTTTCCGAAGTTTTTTTTACTTTATTTTTCGTTTTTTGCCATCTGCGCAGTAGACCAAAATGCGTACCACGCGCAAACCGAGCGTGCTAGACATGCGCACGGAATTTCAGGAAATGGACTTTGGTGCCTACATTTGAACCCATTGACTTTTAAGAATATATCTCCAATAGTCAAGGTACCACTACGTATTTAACACTAACTTTTTCCCAAGTTTTTTTCGACTTCTTTATTTTTTTTTGACATTGCGCAGTAGACCAAAATGCGTACCAAGCCCAAACCAAGAGGGCTAGACATGCGCACGAAATTTCAGGGGATGTACTTTGGTGTCTACATTCAAACCTACCCAATTTGAAGAATATATCTCCAATAGTAAAGCTACAGCTACGTATTTAACATATTTCTTCGATTTTATGACGTCTTATTCTTTTGAACATTCTTAACTATGTGACATTGTGACACCGCACAACAAGAATATGGGATGAAACATCAACAAATTTATTAAAATTATATAAACACAATCTTCCGGTGGTACGGAACCCTATATGCGCGAGTCGAACTCGCCCTTGACCGTTTTTTTATTTTACACAATCACAGCAACGCCCACGAATAAAATTATTTTTGTCAAATACCGTATACGTACGTACTTATTTTCGGCATTGACGCCTCTGGGAACAGACAAACCGTGCCATCCTTACTAATCAGTTATATAACCTATACGCACTGACTTATTTCTGGCATGGCCGCCTCTTGTTATTTATTCAAGGGTTAGCTTTACCATAGTTATTGAGACTCTTGCGTCCTGTGATAAATTCACAATATTGTATGTGGCCAGGAACCCTGTATGCGCAAGTCGAACTCGCACTCAACCGTTTTTTTTTATTTCACACAATCACGGCAACGCCCATGAATTAAATTATTTCTGTCAAATACCGTATACGTACGTACTTATTTTCGGCATCGACGCCTCTGGTAACAGAACAGCAGTGCCTGCCTTACTTATTACGTTAAAAGTTGTTTAGAATGACCACCATGAACTTCTTGCCAGTAATAAAGTCCATTTTGGAACTCTGCCAAGAAGTAACATCTGCCATTCTCGAAAAGACCTTTAAAATGAGGTACCACACGGCATAGGGTTGCATTTAAAATTTTTGACCTAAACTCCCTAGCGTAACCCCCCAAGGGGGTTGAAAAAGTCAAATTACATAAAAAAGTAGATTTATTAACCAATAAGATACAACTAAAATTTGGTGTCTCTATCTTTATTAATAGTAAAGGTATTTGCCCTTGCTAAGATTTTTCAGACACTCAATATGGTATATCACTGTAACCGAAGTATTTTCGTATGTCGCATTTTCAAAGAACACAATGTGGGTAAATAAATATTTGTATTTTATTTTCAAATCGGGTACTAATTTTACTTCCAACTGGTTAGAGCCGCCCCTGGAATACCCCCCGTTTGCAAAGCTTTAATTATTACTTCCCTTGCTAGAGGATGTATGTATTGTATCTGTGAAAAAATCATCTCCCGAGATTTTTTCGTTTTGAGGTTCCTGGATAACAAAAACCATGTTTTTCCGTTTCCGTCGGTCTGACCGCCTGCCTAACGATCCGTCGGGTCTGTCTATTGGCACGAACTGTTTGACCAAAAAAATTTCAATCTTACATAGAAAATGGGCTTCGCCCTGGCTCGTAGCGGGCTACACTTCCAGTGAAATATACATGTAGGGTGATCACATTAAACAATTTCTAGTTTTGTTGCTTTAACTCAAATATGTTTTTACAGAAATTATGTAGGTATATTTTTTATACAGGCTTTTACTTTTAATATAAATAAAGGCACTTTTGATGCACCAGGAGAAGGGAGGGCTAACTGACTAGTTAATGTAACTTACGTGTTTGTTGACGAAAGACGAAATAGTCTGCATTTTCGAATTTTATTATATTATGTAACTTCATTTCGCGAGGGCAGTTCTATGTTAAGACGTTTGCATTTTTTTATTACTATGGGTTTGTATGATACGGTTGTGTTTGTAAATCATTTTGTATACTTATGCCATAATTATTTTTATATTATCTATTTTGTATAGTGCAAATTAAAATAAACATATTTTGGTAAAAAAATTAATGTTGTTTGATTTTCTTAGTGTTTTTTTTTTAAATTTTTTATTATTTAACCAGCTGTAATAAATGAATGATTTCGTTGAAATCAGCTGCTAAAGCTGATCAGCTGGTACTTTAACGTCCGGATTATGAAGTCCACTACACTTCGTTTGTGCGCCGAAATTCCATTTAATATGTGAAACATTAAATCCAATATGAAGTAAACTTTTTACAGCTATAGCTCGGAAAATACTAAGATTTTCAAATTTGTTTTATGGAACTACTGCAATTATTTTTCCATCTTTTTCCACGTTTCCTAATGTATTTTCCCAATACCCTTTTATTGTTTTATTATGCGCCCAGAAGTAGTTATATGACAAAATCCTACTACTGCTATTATATAATCTATTTGTTAAATCGCACATGCGATTGAGAGGACTATTCTTGTAGAGATTTGTTCTAGAAGTATCCAGGTGAAACGTCGAATTTTGTTTCGTTTGTGTATTATTTACCCTTAAAAATTTCTTTTCATTATAAGTTTTAACTAAACAAGACATGAACAGTTAGAAAATATGTGTGTTAATAAAAATTAGTCCAACATAAATTTTTTAGAAAAAGAAAAATCAAAAAATCATTTTTTTTAAATCGCTGGTTTTTGTTTTTTTTTTAAATCATGATTTTTAGTAACCCTGGTTTTAATAGTTTTGCGCTCCTTTCATATTAACGCCAGAAATAAATTGAATTGAAAATTCGAAAAGTTAGTTTTTTCAAAATAACTTGAGAATGAAAAATCATCTGAAAAATTTCGGATCATTTTATTAGTTCTTTAATAACACCACTATTTTCCATTTAACCAATTTTGTATTTCTAACTATTAACGAGATCATTATCTAGGACACCGTGTATATGTACTTAAATTGCTTGCAAATTCTGAGAAATGTTTTCAATGATTTTCAATTGCACTTTTTAGCGAATAAAATGAGTTTTTAGAACCATTAGCGGTAATTTTAAATAACAAACATTTTATTTTCAGGGCCAGCCAGTGCTTAGATTTTTGCATTTTAAGAATTTCTGTCTTTAAGCCAGATTAGATATTTTGTGTAGGGTGACAATAGTTGTCAAGTGGAGCTGTATCGTTTCACAAAACGCCGCTCGTAATGGAAATACCGACAGAAAAAGATACTGAGCAAACCTAAGCTAACCTGCACATTCAAATTTTTTTTTGGGTTTGGTCAGGTTAAGTTGGGTTTGTTTTGGAAACATCTTCTATATTAGTACCTATGGGTTATCCTTTCTATTAAGTAGTACTTACTTAAGTATTTGTATTTAATGTCTAAAAATTACCTATTAATTATTTTTTCAGGATTGTCACTGTCTGAAACTGAAGAAAATGCTGTTCCTGCCAAGCATTCAAAAATAACAGCGGAAAGTAAGTACATTTATATGCTTTTGTTCAATTTGCATGGCCTTTTATTGGACAGTGTCGCAACCAGAGGGCTCCCCCCCCCCCCCGAGCTTTCCGGATTTACGTCTAACTATAATTTACATCCCCCCTTCCGTCACCAGTGGAGTGCCCAGGGTTCCCTTCCCAACTTAGAGTCTTGGTTGCGCCACTGGATGTCATTTTGTTATAAAAATAGGTATGTAAATTTTTCTTGCTCTTCATTGGTTAAAAGGATGTTTTTCTTTACTTTCGAAGGCTAAAGTGTTTCAGTTATATCGAGAATATAAGATAACTATTGGGTCTCCGGTGGCCGAGTTGGTACGGCGCCAGCTTTGCAACCGGGAGGCGCGGGTTCGAATCCCGCTTCGACCATGGATATTTTGTGATTGTTGTTGGAAGGTGGTAGAGGAATTTTTCCTCGATCGAGGTGATACCACCCCACACATCCTCTTAAAGGGCTGGTGAAATCCCAACGGATGTTTCCAGCTCTGGATGTGTGAGTCGATTCCCCAGTACACCCACGGTACATAGTACTTAGACTTCGGTCTTCGTGGGATGTCAGAAGAAAAAAAACAATTGTTGTGGAGGAGGTAATAAAGTAAATTTAACAGAATCAGTCACCTGCTCTGAATGAGTTGCAAAAAGTGCAGTGCAGTGCATATTGCATCCTAAACTTTACATTCATAAAATCAGTTTAAAATTTTGTAAAAAATAGCAAAATGTCTAGAAAAAATTGCTTGCGAGAACTAAAGAAAGTAAAATTGGTGGCCAGCTTTAGGTCTATTGGTAGGTTTTCGTTTTTATAGCCAATCGTTAGGAAGTTTTAAGACGAGGGATAAGCCACCCAGATAAATAGTTGAAAAATTTTAATAGAAGTCTCCAAAGACTGATGGTTAAAAAAATTTACCGAAACCGTACGTTATTTCTTGAGGTTGTTACATTTTACATCAAAAGCATTTGTTAGTTAGACCTTTTGTATTTTGTTTACACTTTTCATACACTGAAGTTGCTCGGTTCGCCACTCAGTGCAGGCACTGTAACTACGATAATTGCAAATTAACAAAGCTAATGTGTAAATGTACTAAATTTTACCGTGTCTTGTACTCTATTTTGTCAGGTATATTATTTCTACTAAGTATGTTATTTGTACTTTGTACCATTTGTAAACATTTTAACTATTACTTGAGTTTAACTTCTTTGTAAATTTGACTTGTGTAAAACTGTATGCAATTAAAACCTTAACCCCGGTTTGTGCTGATTTAAATTTAGATTTTCCAAATAGTTGATAGGATTTGACAAGTTAACTCACTCGGTTATTTAAAGCAAATTGATTGATCGAAGTGTAACACAGTTGCCATAAGGTGCATCATTTTTTTTTGACACTGTATTTATGTTTTAGATACAGTACCTGATAAACCGACCTTTGCAATGTCAAAACCAGGAAGAGTATTTCACTTGATACCTTATTCTACTAGTGAGGTGGTTAAGGAAGAACCCACACTATTAAGTCCACCCTCTCAGAGTGTAGCGAGTAACCCTAATACAGTAAATAGAATAAGAGTACGAAACCTTGAAGAATTGCGAATGGGTATTGTTCCGAGTGGTAAGTAATAGCCAGTTCAATATGAAAAAAAAAACAAAGTAAATGAAAAACATTATTTATTAGGTACCTGTTAAAAATATACTTTTTTTAGTTTTGCAAAAATAGTTAATTTATATGATTTTAAAATACTTTTCATTGGTTTTTCTGCGAGAAAAGTATCTTTTTTAATGTTGGCGACTCAAATTAAGGAAGCCAGCTGCAATTAGCTGATTTTTAACGGAAAAGAAGGGCACAAAATTGACAAAGATGCCAAATAACACTATAATGAACTCAAAGACGAAACAAAAATATTCCCCGTTATAGCAGTTCGCAAATCGCTTGAAGAGGTCGCTACGTTCTTAATTTTAGTCGCCAATTGCTTGTTGCAATGCATGTATTTTTTTTATTGCATCAAGGAAGCTACTACAAACTCAAAAGTGTTATTTGGAAGAAATAAGAAATTTTAGAATAATTTAACCAAGACTTTTTTGAATTTTTCGGATTAATTTATTACAATTTACAAAGCTGTCATTTGCGCGCTGTTTTTTGCTAAGTTCCTAAAATCAGCCCTTTTTATCCTTTTGCTCCGAATTTTAACAGTCGTGTGTTTACAATTACTCATGTATCTGTCAAATAATAAGCAAAAAGAATTAATTGAAAACGGCATCGTATGTACACAGTTGCCTATACGCACCACACCTATCCTGAATCATTCATCTGTGATGCAAATAGAAAATATTTGTTGTTGGCGTACAGTTCGTTTCTCGATTATAGTGTAATCTGTGTGTAATTTATTTAATTAATTAATGAAATTTCTTTAAGCATTGTGTTATGCCACTATGCAAAAATATCACGGCAAGTGCCTGAAACACTCTTTTTTCATCTTGTGCCAAGAACAGCCGAAGTAACAAAAAAGCAGCGCAAAGTTGAATAAAAATTTTACTTAAATAGTGTAAACATTAGTATCGTCAAATTCAAGTAAGCATATTTTATTAATCTTTTATTTTGTATGGCAGTCCTAACAGAAGTTTGAAGACAAATGTGAAGGGTATGATTTACCACTGTCAAATAGTGCAAGATAAAACACTTACTTGGGGCTGATTAGCACATAACAGTTAATATTTCTTAAGCAAATACCTTTAAGCAACGCGTGGTTTAGATATCATATGACGTCATATAAGGGCGCGCTAAAACGGCGACTTTTTAAATTGGAATAAATTATACCAAAACAAAAAAAAATTAGTTAAATTATTCTAGTAAGTTTTTTGAAAATAATATTTTTAGGTTTCTAATGACTTGCTTAAACAAGTTTTGCGATAAAAAATACATTCATATTCCCTATCTTCACAAGTTGTAAGTTCTGTTTTATTTTATCTATTAAGTATTTGGATAAAAATATTGTTGCCAAACAAAAAAAATATGTTTTGTTTTAAAACATTATTTTCTTATACGTTTTATTAATATTCACATGTATTAAAAACTGTGGCAACAAAAATATCTTTTTTACATTCTATGTATTTCTTTATTTTTTAACCTCGTGTGTTATTGTAGTTTTTGTGACATCATTTCATGCCCGATCATGGATTTATTAAGAATGGATACGGGATGATTTAACATTCTTTGAAGCCAAAACAAACCATTCTAAGCGACACTGTAAACACAATTTGTAAACATTGGCCACATCTTATTTTACCTTGTATTTTTCTACAAAAAATACGTTAGAAGCATCACAAGATTTACTAAAAGTAATAAATGGCCTAAAATATTTTATTTTTCTGCTAAATAATAATAAATTAAAAAGTTTTTATTATTTATAGGTTATATTATTTCTAAAGGTTTATTTAAAGTCGCTCCGAGTCATTTATAAATCTATAAATCGCACTTTTTCTTTCCTAGTTCATCAGACAAAGACGTACGTGTAGCCGAGTGTTCAGACCGAGGTTCAGCCGTTTTCCTAAGCAAGCAGCACAGACAGCAACACTTCTGAGCTCCAACACTCCAATGCTATTTTATCTCTTTCTACTACCATTCTTGATTGAATTACGAAGTTCGTAAACTAAACCCCTAGGGGAAATGTTTTCATAACAAACAACAAATATAAGGCTTCACGTTCGATACGCTCACAGTATACGGACATCGAATCCTTTCTTAATAAATCCATGCGCCCGATCTGGGTTTTCTTATACAGAGTACAGAGTGTTATGAAAATTGTTTAATATATTGGAATGGGTGAACCCTGGGGTAGTCTACAGACAGTCCCAATACTTTTTCCCATCAAATTGCATATTTTTTTCAAGCTCTTATTTAACTTCACCTGTTAGTATGTATGTATGTGTGTGTGTATGTATGTTAGTATGTTTAGGTCAAATATTGCAATCAAACTTTCGACTAGTTCTAATTA
Organism: Philopedon plagiatum; assembly: GCA_963971165.1. Taxonomy (NCBI): domain Eukaryota; kingdom Metazoa; phylum Arthropoda; class Insecta; order Coleoptera; family Curculionidae; genus Philopedon; species Philopedon plagiatum. The sequence goes on along the minus strand of OZ020193.1, from coordinate 33,405,443 downwards.
AGCTAGAGGTTTGAAATTTTGTACACGTTTATAAGCAGTTTTAGTGCAATCCTAAAATAATCTAAAGCATTTTTAATTCCGAAGACTTATTTTACCAAAAATGCGTCTTTAAATAATAGCAATTTCTTTTCTTAAGATGGAGAAATATGGACCATTCCCTCGTGGAATTCAGTTGAAATTGTAACGAGAACGAATCCGGCTCTATGTTATACAGTTAACACAAAAAATTATGACTTACCTATTACTTTACCGTCACATTTTTTTGCCGATACCGATAATTGTTACTATTTTTATCGGAGTTCATACCAGGATCAAAGTTTACAAAATATAATTTATATTTTGTAAACTTTGTCAGGATTTACCGGTTTCAGTATATTATGCAATGAATTTCTCAACACCCTGTATATCGTATTACTTTGTCACTGTGAAGTAAATAAAAAATTATCTATATTTTAGATACAATAATCGATGATACGAGCGTAGCATTATCTTTAAAACAAGGACCGATAGTTGACTTAAGACCTTATACTAGTGCTGTTATTGATACAGAGCCAATGCCGTTGAGCCCATCCTTTTTTTTTTATTTATTTCTTCATGCTAATACATACATTATATGCTTACATATGTCAATTATTATAAGACAATATACTCATAACATATATGAAAATATGATACAATACGCTATACATATAATTAGACGAACTACAGTCAAATATATAACTAAGCAAACAAATGACTAAAATTACATGAAGACAATCAAAATTTAAATGACTAATACTTAAATTACCTGGCGTTCCCCTAAGTACTCATTATAATTATAATAAGCCTTGTCCATCAAAAAGCCAGTTATTTTTGATTTAAATTGTTTAATATTAAGGCCTCTGACCTCTCTTGATAATTTATTGTAAAACTTAACAGCGAGGAAGTCCGGTCCGTTCTGACATCTATACAATCTGCGGTGAGGCAACGAGTGCTCCCCGCTGCCCCGCGTGGCGATGCCATGCAACTGCCCATTGGTGGGATAACTGTTTTTATTCTGATGCATATACAAAAGATTCTGAAAATGAAAATGCATGGAAAAGTCAGAATGTGTAGCTTAATAAAACTATCTTTACAGTCATCCCTATAACCAATCCCAGCAATCACACGCACAGCCCTACGTTGCAGAGCAAACACTCGGCCCCTCCCCGCAGAATGCCCCCAAACAATGGCTGCATATGAAAGGACAGGGTGACATAGTGCAAAATATGCTGTCTTAAGGATGCCAGTAGACACCTTCGAAGCAAGGTTCCGCAGTGCAAATATACCACTACACAACCTGTCAGCCACCGAGTCCGTGTGGGGACCCCAACCCAGCCCAGAGTCAAGATAGACTCCCAGAAATTTGGTCTCTGAAACAGTTGGAAATGGTGCTTCATCAGTTTTACGTAATGAGAAAATGATGTTATTAGTTTTCTCCTGATTAAGTATGAGACCATTATGCTGGAACCAAAGCTCCGCCTCCGACTGTGCCTCGCACGCCCCGCCGACAACTTCCTCAAACGTATTCCCACTGACAGAAGTCGATGTGTCATCCGCAAACAAGACATATCGGCCCATTTGATTGTATAGTGGGAGATCGTTTATATAGATTAGGAATAGCAATGGCCCTAGTATAGAGCCTTGGGGCACTCCATTATTTACAGTCCTTGCAGCAGATATCACACCTCCCACACTCACTATCTGAGAGCGGTTATCTAAATAAGACTGTATTAATTTAATAGTGTTGTGACCAAATTTGTAAGCAGTCAGTTTATGTATCAGCAAGTCGTGCGAAACACAATCAAAAGCCTTACTAAGGTCACAGAAAGTAGTACTTACGTACTTCCTGTCATTAAATGCATCTGAGATATAGGAAACTAAGTCCATTATGCCAGAAGCAGTACTCAATCCAGATCTGAATCCAAATTGTCTATCAGTAAAGAGGTTATTTTGCTCTAAATAATGTGTAATCCTCTCAGCAATGCACTTCTCCAGAATCTTGGATATAACAGGTAAGAGGGAAATAGGACGGAAGTTAGACATGTCATTTTCATCCCCTTTTTTAAAGACCGGAATGACTAGAGCTGTCTTCCAGATATCTGGAAACGTGCATTCGTGAAGGCATCGATTTACTATTTTAGTTATAGGTATGATTAACAGTTCCCGTACTGATTTCAGAGTTCTCACAGAAAGACCAAAGATATCTTTACTATTTTTATTTTTTATTTTATTGAAGATATCTCTTATTTCAGTGTAAGTAAATTCTTTAATGTCAAAAGATGTATTTGGAGAATTAGTTAAATTGATTGGTGTATAGGTAATGTTAGTATGGTTATTTACAAGAAGGTTCGGAACTACATTAACAAAATATTCATTAAAGTTATCTGATGTAAAACGACAGGTTGTGGGTTGATTTTTTTTCTTGGAATTTCTCTGGCTATTTATAATATCCCAAGTACACTTTGACTTATTTTTTGATTTATGAATTAATGTGTCATAATAATTACGTTTTGTCTGGGATATAGTTTTTTTGTATGTTTTATTGAACTCTTTTTTTAAGTGAATATTTGCAGCAGTAGTATATTTCTTTGCAATTTCAGAAAGAAAATTTAAGTGATCACGCATGTCAGATAATTCCTTATTAAACCAGTTTTGATTTACTTTTATTTGATCAGTAGCTACTGTAATTTCAGGAAAAGATTTCTCATAAGCTTCTTTTATTAAGTTGTTGAAAATATTAGCAACAGTATTTATGTCTATGTGCAGGTCAGATATGAAATTCCAAGATGCACTTTCTAATATACTAAAAAACATGTTTTTACCAACCTGAGTCAAGGGTCTACAGGTCCTTTTGACTGTTATTGCTGGGTCTAATGACAGGAATGTCAATTTGTTGAGCCAAATGATCCGAAAGATTGGCATCCACCACACTAGTATCGGAGGCATTAGTTTGAAAATTTATAAAAATATTATCTATGCAGCTGTCATTTCTAGTGTATGAAAAAATCATCTGTTTAAATCCAAATGAGGCCAATAGGTCACATAAAGCCACCTGGTCCCTTTCTTTGGTTCCAAAGTGAACATTGAAATCACCGAGCAAAACAATATTTTTCTGGATACCCACAGTTAATATGGTTTGTTCCATTTTAGCTAAAAAACTGTCAAAATCACCACTCAGGGACCTATAAACAGTCACAACATAAATATCAAGATCATATAGAAAAACGCCAGATAATTCAATAACCCTTTCCAAAGATAAAACATTTATTTTATTCAATTCCTTAAATGCTAAATCACTATTTACAAAAACTGCAGAGCCGCCACATCTGAAGGAACTCCTACAAAAAGATGACCCGAGTAAGAAATTCTGTATTTTAATTTGACTAATTTCATTTTCTTTCATCCAGTGTTCAGTCAGACAGACAACATGTATATTTTTATCTATTAGGAAGACTTCCAAAGCATCAGTCTTTGTCTTCATTGATTGAATGTTTGTATGGAGAATTCTTAAAAAATTTTCCTTTTTTGTTAAGCTCCGGTTCGTGCAGGGCGTCGCCTCAAGTTTAAAAAATGGTTAACTGATATGCCGTTTGGCCATTCAGAAGGATTCATTAATACGCCCTTATGTTCACTAGGAATATAGACTTTGAAAGAGCTTTTATAGTTGTCCTTCAGGGTTTTTAGTTTTTCACATTCAGCTTCTACCTTCATATTATCTTTGATGTACTGTTTTATTGGATCAGAAGAGATCTTTGGATCAAATCCAGTAATGAGTAGCCACGATATTTTGTTAGCCACAGGAATATCAGTGTGTTCTTTAACGCCTCTTACGGGAGGTGGTCTAGGAATTTTTGCCAATTTCTTTTTCCTCATAATTGTAGTCCAATTTTCTTCATTTTCGTTTTTGTTTTCAAGATTTTCTGCATTACTATTTCCGCTTTCTTTTGATGTTACGATATCGATGTCATCTGTCACTTTTGAATGACTTGGACTACTGGGTGGTGGGTCATTTGAACTACTCGGTTTTCGATTTGTTGGTTTTTCGGATTTCGGTACAGAAAACCCATTTATTGGTGGATCACATTTTGGCAACGTTGGTATGGTTTGGTTCTCTTTATTTTTGGACTTTGACCCTGGATTTCCCGCGTTGATTCTAGGATTTTCCAATTTTTCTTCCAAATAGATAATTTTCTCCCTTAGTAAATGGTTATTTTCTTCCAGGATTTTGTTTTTATCTCTCACTTCTTGTAATAGTTCACGCAATAGAATCATTTGTTCACTTTCTGTTTCTAGGTTAACCACCACACTTTGCTTTTCATCTTGAGTTTCCGCATAAAGGGTTTCATTATCACAACACTTTTTTGTTTTTTTCGATGCACACGAGCTATGGAAATAACTTTCACAGTTTTTGCATTTAACTCTTTTGTTAACGGCTCGCGATTTACAAAAACCGCAGGATGGATACACAGCGACGTGTTCACTCGGCGCCATTCAGAGCGCAGCGAGTAACAGTGGTAATGACGAAAATGAAGTAATGGTAGGAAGTCCACAAAGTTTAGAAAATGTTTTTTTGAACGGTAGGCATAATCATTTCAGTTTTATAAATAACTAGCTTCCGCCCGCGAAGATAAAATCGTTTGGAAACCAAGAAAATCGCTAAAATATCAGAATAATTCAATGTTTTTAATGACGACTTATTAACAATGACAGGACCAAAACCTGTCAAAACATAACTGATCAACTAGAAGATCTTAATTTTAACCAGTAGTCAGTAGTAAATCTTGGTGAATCTGAACATTATTTTTTAGAGTACTTCTATAAGGTTTCGAGTTAATAGGGACATCTATAATTTTTTCTCCATATAAAGTTTGGACCCCTGTTACACCCCCACAGGGGTTGAATTTAAAAAAAAAACTTTCTTTAGTAAATTCCTTACATACAATCGAGTAGCGTGGTTAGATTTTCGAGATATTAATCAAACATGTGTTTTTTTAATGGAACACCCTGTATGTTTGTTATTTTTTCCTGACGAGAGCTTTTCAAAAATATATAAAACTTTATACTTATTTTTTATTTTTAGTCCTTAAATCGAACTGTTTAATTTTAAACTTTAATTTTGCGTAGTTGGCCATGTTTAACGACAATTCAAGTATTGAATTTGGATGCTAGAATGAAACACGCCACGCTGAAGTCAAATCTACCTTGTTGCTCTCTAGGATAAATCATATGTTGATTTTCTCTAGAGCAATATCTGCTATTTTGTCTGTTTCTTCACTCTTTGTGCAGGAAGTTGTAGGGGTGTTTTCTACACTTGCCAAAACATTAATTTCTTCGACTTTCTGCTGAAGTTTGTTATAATTTTTTGAGCGAGGCTCTGAAAAGGATCCAAAAGTTATACGCTTTGTTTTACTTCTACAGAATATGACTTTATTCGATTGCCTTCTTTCAGGGTACCTATATGTGATAATGGAATAATATAGCTTATATAAAGTACCAGACATAATAAGAAAATAAATACCTGTCTAAAAACAAATCAGATGCCTGATCACTATTTTCGTCGTATCGTATTCCAACATATCATACTTTTCGTTATTGGTAAAATTGTCATTTACTGCCATATTGTTATATAAAATTAATAAATTACGGATTAAAGATAAGTAATATAAAACTAATAAATAATAACAACTGACAGCCATGTCGTATTCTTTAGCTTCAAATCTTCCCGTCTCGGTACTCTATCTCTGTGCTACATTTCAAATTTTTACGTCGAATAGTGTCAGAGAAAATCGCCTGTGACAGACATACGGACGGACGGACGGACTCCAAAGTGATTACATAAGTGTTCCATTTCACGGAACACTAAAAACAATTAGTATTGTTTGTAAAAATTTTAAAAATTAGCATTTTTTTTTCAATATTTTAAAAACTATTGTAAGGAATATTGGTAATAGATAGAATATAGGTAATAGAGTCCACCTATTGTCAAAATCTAATGGAATTATCAATATTTTTGCTTACCCATCGTGTGGTATTTTTCGTATGCTTTCTTAAGATTACGAAACTACTTCAGTTTATTGTGGTGTATGTATACATATAAGTACGTGTTGTATTCTAATGTATATATTTTTTTTTAGATTGTGCTGTCCCACAGTCTCCGAATATTAAGACGGAAAATGGCTTAAAAATTCACTATACCATGAACGATGTTATGGAAAAATTGCAGGTCTTGGAACAGAGACAGTGCCAGCTCATAGAACAGTACCACGAACAATTAAAAATAAATGACGAACTACGATCTGAAATCTCCGCCCTGAAAATACAACTTACCAATGAAATCAGTAAAAATCGGTAAAAATTACTGATTACAGAAATAGAACAGAAAATTTGCAAAAGTATACAGTGGTTTACACATTCATATACGGGATGAAAATCTGATAATGAAAGAAATAAAGAAAAAGTTATTGAATACAAATACACACACCAGTCCACACTTAAGTCTTTCGAAAGTGTACATAGTAAATCAGACCAAGAACTGGAATTTCAAGGAAAACATGAAGATCCTCACTTTGTTTTTTGGTGTATTGTAATTAAGAATACGATAGAATGGAACTTCGGTATAGTCATATCTGGACATGGAACACAACCAAATCAAAGTTGCCCAACGTCATTGATTCTCTTATGAATATAATTATGGTACTGTGGGATATGATACCTACTTTTATTATTTCCATTAATTTGGTTTTATCGTTTACAAATTGAAAATCAAAAAGACTCGATTTAAAGTTGAGAATAAAATTTTAGAGTTTTCTTTAAATATGTTCTCTTTTTTAAATAATAGTTATTTATGGTACAAGTGAATAAAGACATCTTTTATAATAATACACTGCTCAGAAAAATTAGAGTAACACTTCTTTGTGTAACAGTGTAACTTTTGAAGTGGTAATGATTAGGGAACGGAATTTGGTTTTTTCCATTAGCAAACATAGTTAAATAAACAACTAGACCCATAGCCGTGCCACGTAGTGAGAAAATTCGTTCTGAGTGTCACGTAGAAAAAGTCTTTTGCGGTTATTTGCATACGTAGAGCAGTTCTATCCCCTATATGCCCTCAGGGCATACCAACAATGTTTTGTGTGGAGATCTTTGTACTGAAATAAAAATTTGGCTTCTCAATTTTTATTTTTTTTGTTCTACAAAATATCGGCACAAATTAATTTTTAAGTTCTGAGAACATATAGATGATGCAACCACCTTAATAGGTGTGCCGGGTGAGTCAACGATTGCGCGGAGTAATTTTATGCCTTGAAGATAAGATTTGTCTATAATAAGGTTTTGTGTTAAGGTATGGTTGGATATTCTGCACATTTTAAAAATATGTTGAATTATACAGGGTGCGTCCAAAAAGTAGGGTGTTACAGAGTTATATTTTTTAAATGGGTCACCCAATATTTAAATGGATTTTTGAATTCTACGTGTAATTTCGTAACTTTTTCACTATGATTTAATATACGAAAAAGTCATAGTTTTCAAGATAATTCGACTTGTAATGAGAATACTACTTAAATTTTGACTCCAAGCGATTCATAATTTTATTTGTATCCTGAATAAATTAAGTCAAAAAAACATATCCACTATGAAATATTTGACATCTCATTAAAGGGTGTTTTATTTCTAGGTCTAAAGTCAGAAAACTTCTAATTAAAAACTCACTTTTAACACCCTATATATTTTCCTGCCATCTTATAGCTCGCCAAAAACTCTTCACATTTTGTAAAGAATGTCCTATCCCTATCTTTAATAGTTTTTGAAATATTTAGATTTTTCGGGATTTTCTGTTCTCGTTATAGCATCTTTTGTCAGTGGATCTCGCTAGCCATGGAAAACAAATGAAAATAATGTTAGTGAATGCCATTAATAATCATATCGGTTTTAAAGTAAAGCGTTTTTACTGTAAAATTTGTGGTCGTTTTTTTTTTATTTTAGAGAGACTACAATAAAGATTAATATATAAAAAATAGAATTAGTTGATTTTTATACACAAGAAATTAATTTAAACAGACGTTCAATCCTCTTCGTCCACGACAGATGTCTCATAAACGTCATCTTTACAAACCGCTTCATAGTCTTTGTAAAGCAGCCAAATCTTCTCGAGCTGCAGAAAATTCCCCTTCTTCCATGCCTTCTCCAACGTACCAGTGAACAAAAGCTCTTTTTGCATACATTGAATCAAATTTAGTGTTTAACTATGGTTTAACTTAGCCCACGCTTCAGAAATTGCTGTGATATTGGACAGCATTCAAACAGCTCTTTGAACCTTAGCTAGGTCTCCATCAGGAACTACAGTCGGTGGTTGGTAATTGATTCCAACTTTAAAACCTGTGGGACACCATTCTACAAACTGGATTGATTTTTTACTTTTTATAGCAGCAATTGAATGATTTATATCTTTTGGAACAACATCCCCTCTATAAAGTAAACAACATGCCATGTATTTTCCAACTCCTGGATCACTACCATCTGGTTAGTTGGGTCAAAACAAGCATTTGATATTTCACCTACAGACATCTGTTCATGATACGCCTTTTCAGTCGATATTATTGGGTCATAGGTAACCAGAGGAAAATGAATTCTAGGAAATGGTACGAGGTTGGTTTAAACAATATTTTTATTGCCGAAAGATTATACAGGATGAAATGTCCTGAGCGGCAAGCACCCGGTCCTCGGAGTTTTCAAAATTTAATGGAACGTTTTGATTCAACCGGCAGTGTGAAACATTTAAACCGTGAAGTTGTCAATAGAATAGCTACAAATGATAAGAAAGAACTCGAACTACTGTTACAAGGTCAGGAGAATCCCCAAGTTGGTAGCCGTAAATTAGCTTCACTGTGTGATACCTACAACGCGCAAGTATACATACCACCCGTATCATATTGAGTTACATCAGGAACTTCACGATGGAGATTTTCAAAGGCACTTAATTTACGGCCAATGGTTTAAAAAAATTGTTATAGTTAGTGAATTATTTTTGTAAATAGTCTTACTATGGCGTTTTGTCCAATTATTGTGATGTACTTGATTGCTTTTCAATTGGAGAAATAAATGATATTATTATATCATTCTATATAATCTTTCGGCAAAAAGACAATTTTTATCTGGCTCGCCCAAAACAAATCATATCATGTTTGGAAAAATTCATTTTCAGTATAAATAACTGGAGAATAAACTTTTAATAAAAACGATTAACTTTAAAACCGATCTGATTATTAATGTCATTCACTAACATTATTTTCATTTGTTTTCCATGGCTACTGAGATCCATTGACAAAATGCTATAGCTAGAACAGAAAATTCCGATAAACAAAATATTCCAAAAACTGTTAAAGATAGAAACAGGAGATTCTTTACAAAATGTGAAGAGTTTTTGACGAGCTATAAGATGTCAGAAAAATATATAGGGTGTTCCATTTGATAAAAGTGGCATTTTTAAATTAGAAGTTGACTTTGACTTTAGACCTAGAAATAAAACACCCTGTAAATGAGATGTCAAATATTCCATAGTGGATGTCTTTTTGACTTAATTTACTGAGGATACAAATTATGAATCACTTGGAGTCAAAATTTAAGTAGTACATAAACTGCTGGCCAATTCAAGCGGGACAAACTAAATTTTTGATAAAATTTAGAGTGGAATATTTTCGAAACGAAAAAAGATTTTGATTTAACTTTTTCAGTATGTAATTGAATAGTTCTTCTAGTTTTTATACTTCAAGGCACTATTGCTAGCAGTCGCTGCAACTCTATTTTACAGGGTGTTAAGTGAAACCCTGACTTTTTTGGAAAAGTTTTCCAGTTCCGAGAATCTAGGAAGAATTTTTTTTGAATTTTCTTTTCATACTAAAATGATCCATGGTCAAATACAAAAAAACAATTTCTCCGGATTTTCTCTATTTTCATTTGTTTTCCGTATACAGGGGTTAGTCGAAATTATCGACTTCTTCTTACAAAGGAACCCCTAATTTGGCCGTTTATTCACAAAAAGCGAAAGACCAAGTAAATTTGTAGTTTGAAGTAGTCCAGCTAACAAAATTAATACAAATTTTTGTACAGGGTGTAGCAAGTTTGGATCACGGGCTAGTAAATTATTATTTTTTAATTTCTACTACTTTTTCCTAAGTTAACTATTAATTATCACGTGCTACGTTAAAGGGTTAAAATTTGTTAGGTCCGATAACAGTACTGGTTAGAAAGATCCTTTTTGCCCAAACGGGTTTTTCATTTTTTGTCTAGTCCCATTTTTAGTGATTAAACGGCTCGCATTTTGAACCTAACTTTTTGCAATTGCATCCATGAACGATTGAAGTGAGAGTGCTTTTTTGGTGGTACATAATGCATGTTTTATCCAACCAAAAAACATGTAGTGGCCAAACAGCTAATGATGCTTATTCGAAGAATTTTTTAGCATTATACAGGGTTGCAAAAAATATACCACCTATACTTTGCAGGTGGATTTCTGTTAATTTAGCGGCGTTTCTATTTCTTAGTCAAAAGATCTAGTAGGCCAAAAAATAAAACATTTTCTTTGCTATTGACAGTTACCAAGGCAACAAAGTATTCTTCTTTGAATTGGTGCGTTATTATCCTTAAAGGCCGCCTCAGACATCCATGCTTTTCGCTCGTTTTGCTTGCACAGTCTTAAGTTGCTATGCAACACTGAACGCTGACGATCCTTCATACACTCCGTCTTTAAGTACAGTTTTCTCTTCAGTCATCAGTCTTCCGTTTTCCAAAACAAACATGGACCGTCAAAAATTAGCTGTTTGTGCAGCAGCAGTCCTGATCATAAAAAAGAAAAAAAAGGTGAGACCCCGGAAAATATGGTCCAAAAAATGGTTGCTTTTGAGAGAAAAATTTACACACATTAATTTATTGAATGAGTTGAAGTTAGAACCGGAAGACTGGTTTAATTATTTACGTATGGATGAAGCAACCTACTCCGAACTACTACAAATTGTAATTCCATACATCGAAAGAAGTGACACTAGAATGAGAAAAGCAATTACTGCGCATGAACGGCTTACTGCCACGTTAAGATTTTTAGCAACGGGCAGAAGCTATGAAGATTTAAAATTTACTTGCGCCATATCTGCACCAGCTTTGACCGAAATCATACCAGACACTTGTAAAGCTATTTATGAAGGATTAAAACGAGAATATATGAAGGTAAGCATTTTTAATAGGTATTATTTACAAAAGTTAACAATTTAAATCATATTTTCCATTATTAATAACTACTTATTAAATTGTTCGTTTTGAAGAAAACGCGAATAAAAGTTCCTTACAGTTTGAGGGGATTCAGGATAATTACAATGTTGTATTGCGTTGACCGGTTGATTCTCGGGTTGGGTGGTGGGTGGGTTGAGTGATTCAGGATAAGTATAACCTTGCAGTGTATTGACCGGTTGATTTTCGGGTTGGAAGGTGGGTGGGCTGAGTGATTCAGGATAAGTAGAACCTTGGAATGTATTGACCGGTTGGATTTCGCGCTGCATGGTGGTTGGAATGGGCTGTGGATCATTCACAATACTGGAACATGCTGATAGATTTCCAAGTTGTGCTTGAAATAGAGCTTCATTTATGATTTTCTTGCAGTACATGGCCATTTCTTGTGGAAGATCACTCAGTTCCTGTGCTACATGTTGCCCATACGAAGTATACCTTCCAACTGGTTGTGTCCCTGCTGAAGTATTTGATTGTAACGACTTTGCTATAATATCCAGTACCTCATCAGAACGATCATTTGTCTTTCTCTTTAAAGACGTTGTGGATGTTGCTCTGGATGAGGATCGCGACACAGATGGGGTCGAAGGAGGAGAAGTGTTTCTTGTCGTATTTTCGATTCCATCTATGTTGTCTTCAACATTTTCCGTATCTTGTAGAGTCTGCAATACAAATAATAATAATATACAATTTTATTTCTACAAGATTGTTAAGTGAGCAGAAGATATATCTTATTTTTTATTACAGTTTCCTACAACAGAAGAAGAATGGAAAAAAATTGCAAAAGGATTTGAAATCAGATGGCAGTTTCCGAATTGTCTAGGATGTGTAGATGGAAAACACATCAGAATAACACCTCCACCAGGAAGCGGATCTTATTTTTGGAATTATAAAGGTTATAACAGTTCTGTTCTTATGGCAATAGCAAACGCAAATTACGAATTCATATACTGTCATATGGGAACGAATGGACGTGTTTCCGATGGAGGCGTGATTGAAAACACAACGTTTTTCCAAAAACTTATAAATGGACAACTAAATATACCTAAATCTGAAACTGTTGGAAATAGTACTAAGGAGCTGCCATATGTCTTCCTAGGAGATGAGGCTTTCGGTTTGCGCCCAGATTTTTTGAAGCCTTTTCCTCATGGGGATTTGTGTAAAGAAAAAAAAATTTTCAATTACCGGCTATCTAGGGCACGCAGAATTATTGAAAATGTATTCGGAATAATGGCTGCACGATTCCGTATTTTGCACACCGCTATCAATTTGCGCCTAGACCGTATAGATCTCGTCGTTTTGACCTGTGCGGTTTTGCATAATTTTTTGCGCAGAAAGTGTGGTTCATCATATATTCCACCAGAGAGTATGGATAGTGAAAATTGGCTACAGTCTACAATAACTAATGGGTTACGAATGGAACCCAATATTGTGGCCGGATTACAGCAAGGTCATAATAGACATTTTGGACGAGAGGCAAATGAGTCAAGAAACACTTTTCTTGACTATTTTAATAATGAAGGAAAGGTCAACTGGCAGGATAAGATGATAAGTTAAATCGTATTATTGTTTTCGATATTGAACAGGCCAAGCGTTGACAGTCTTAAAATCCTACGTGATATTTAGAGTGCACCTATCAGCAATGAGGAATGAGGTTTATGTATTACAACTAGTAGTACCTATATTTTTTGACATTCAACACTTGGGTTTATGAAATACAAATAAAATTTCCTTTAATTAGAGTTTTTTTTAAGATTCACCCTAAATACGTACCTGGTTACGTGGACTCCCAATGATTTCTTCGAGAGTGTCCATGCCATCTTGTCTTGGTGTTTCTTGATCAGAAAGAAATAGAAGCAGATCAAAATACCATAAATTTGGTTTCTGAATTTCTTCTGTTCCTGATCCCGATTTTAAGGAATTATTGTACTTTTTTAATTCTTTACGGAAGCAGGTTCTCAAGGAATTGATTTTTTTTATCACCATATCCTTGTTGGCCGCCAGATCGACTTCCTTCAATTTTTCAATTAAGATATTGTAAGCAGCATTTTTTTTATTTTTGTCGGAATATTCCTTGCTCTTAATTTTCCACAAACATTCATGATTTCTATACAATTCAATGAAATCTGAGAGAAACTCTCGTGACATCAGTCTCAGATCACCCATTTTAAATTAAGTAAAAGACGCTATGCAACACTGAGAAGACCAATCAGACTCAACGTCTTCTTCGCAAGCAAGTTGGAACGCGAACGAAAAATCAACCGGCGGCTGATTGCGTTCAAGCCAGTCAATTGACGGTACACACTAAACAAAACGGAAAACTTGATGCCTCACACACACCGTCTTGCATAGCAACTTAAGACTGTGCAAGCAAAACGAGCGAAAAGCATGGATGTCTGAGGCGGCCTTTATAATGGCTCGATTAAGTGCAAAAGAACAAGCTAATTGTTTGCGTTTACTACAAGATGGGGTAAAAATTAGTATTATTGCGGATATGTACGGGGTTGGGCGAAGTACAATATCTCGACTGCGTCAACGCTTCCACGAAACGGGAAGTGCAAACTATCGTTATGGGGGAGGTCGCCAAAAGAAAGTCGGCATTGCAGATGAAAGATGGTTGGTTAGAGAGGCTCGTCGAAGGCGAAAAATTTCATCAGAGAAAATTAACCAGGAGTTCAGAGCAAGAACACACATTCGTGTGAGCAATAGGACCATTAGAAGAACTTTAAACAATAATAACTTAAGGTGAGTTACTTCAAATGAGATCTTATTTTTTGTACCAATATTTTTAGTGTTTCATTTTAGTAAGTCGGCTATTATAATATCGACGTCAGCTGAGGCGTGAATCTTGGATTTTGCGCACCGATATTATAAATGTAAACTTGAACTAAGTTGTTCATAAATTAAAGTTTTGATAGGCGACCCTAAACACATTATTTGTGCTTGCAGCGTAATGTTCCTTAGTTCTTCCCTAGAACTAACGTTATGAAAATTGACCTAATTTTGCATTTTAGTATAATAAAAGCTACTGTTGGCTTATTTATTGGTTCATTCCCTACACCTATACTACAGATTTTTAAGCCAAAATTTTAATTTTAGAGCTCGGCGACGTGCTAAATGTGTGCGACTTCTACCACAGCATAGGCGAAGACGTCTCCAGTGGGCATATGAACATCGCAATTGGCCATTAGATAACTGGGAAAACTGCATGTTTGTAGACGAGTCAAGATTTAATTTAATTCACTCGGACGGCAGAATATTAGTTTGGCGTGAACGTGGCGAACGGTATATGGAGGAGAATATGGCTCCTCAGGAACCTTTTGGTGGTGGAGGCGTTACTGTTTGGGGTGGTGTAATGTTTAATGGCAAAACGGAACTTTTTTTAACATTGGAGCCCATTAACGGTCAGGTATATAGGGACGAAATTTTAAGCAATATCGTTCTACCATTTGCAAACAATTTTGGGAACGATTTTGTGCTAATTGACGATAACGCCAGACCTCATAGAGCACGCATTGTGCAAGAGTTTTTGGAAGCTAATAATATTACCAGGATGGTCTGGCCTGCAAAATCACCAGACATGAATATTATCGAACACGTCTGGTCTAAATTGAAATTATTGGTAAGTTCTAGGGAAGATCCTCCTCAGACTCTAGAACAACTTGCAGACGCCATTGTTCAGGAGTGGGAAAATATTCAGCAAGAATTTGTCAATAATTTGGTAATAAGCATGCCTCGAAGATGCCAAGAGATAATAAATGTAAGGGGAGGTCCTACTAGGTATTAAGATTTGTTTTGTTTTCGTTAGTTGCAAGTTTTTATAATACCTTCAAGTAAAAAAAATGTTCTATAATTTAAAACGTTTTCTGTTTACCTATAAAAGTAACAACCAAAATTTACATTTTGGATCTCCTAAAGTAATGCCGGGAAAAATAACTACTAAATTTGAAAATTACGTATCTTTTCGAGTACTTTCAAAAGTAATTAAATCTTCTGAAATTTCTATACCTTCTAAAAACTACGCTATACAGAATTTTATAACTTGTTCAGTTGAATTCACTATCCATCTCCAATTTTTGACGAGAAAAATGTACTCCGTGACTATTAATTTAAGACACTTCTTATTAATTAAAATTTCTCAATGCCATGTACTGACTTTTTAGAGCAGTGGTAAAATATTTTTCTTTTATAATGAATAATCGAAGTTTACGAAAATCCAAAGATATCGAGAAACACGTGGCTTCTATTATAAGTAGTAACTTCTGCACAATCCTGTATAATGTGAAAAAGTTCCGAATGAATATTATTCTTTTTATCTGTATCGTTACTAGATTTTATTAATAATAAGTAGGACATTTTCTTTAATAATTATTAATATAGCAAAAAGGAACTTTATGAATACCTAAAGGACTCTAAAATCACATGATTTTCATATAAAATGTAGGTGATATGTTTTGGGCAAACGCGGACAAAAGCAGCGAATAAGCATCTTTAGCTCTATGGCCACGACACTTTTTTATTGGTTGGTTAAACCAATAAACGATGTCCACTTCAATAGTTCATGAATGCAATCGCAAAAAGTTAAGTTTTAAACGCAAGCCATTTGTATCACTAAAAATGGGACCAGACAAAAAAATTCAAAAACAGTTTCGGCAAAAAGTTCCAAGAAAATTGGGACTATATTCAATTAATTTGAAAATCACATGACTTCCATATAAAGTATAGGTGGTATATTTTTTGCAACCCTGTATAATGCTAAAAAATTCTTCGAATAAGCATCATTAGCTGTTTGGCCACTACATGTTTTTTGGTTGGATAAAACATTCATTATGTACCACCAAAAAAGCACTCTCACTTCAATCGTTCATGGATGCAATTGCAAAAAGTTAGGTTCAAAATGCGAGCCGTTTAATCACTAAAAATGGGACTAGACAAAAAATGAAAAACCCGTTTGGGCAAAAAGGATCTTTCTAACCAGTACTGTTATCGGACCTAACAAATTTTAACCCTTTAACGTAGCACGTGATAATTAATAGTTAACTTAGGAAAAAGTAGTAGAAATTAAAAAATAATAATTTACTAGCCCGTGATCCAAACTTGCTACACCCTGTACAAAAATTTGTATTAATTTTGTTAGCTGGACTACTTCAAACTACAAATTTACTTGGTCTTTCGCTTTTTGTGAATAAACGGCCAAATTAGGGGTTCCTTTGTAAGAAGAAGTCGATAATTTCGACTAACTCCTGTATACGGAAAACAAATGAAAATAGAGAAAATCCGGAGAAATTGTTTTTTTGTATTTGACCATGGATCATTTTAGTATGAAAAGAAAATTCAAAAAAAATTCTTCCTAGATTCTCGGAACTGGAAAACTTTTCCAAAAAAGTCAGGGTTTCACTTAACACCCTGTAAAATAGAGTTGCAGCGACTGCTAGCAATAGTGCCTTGAAGTATAAAAACTAGAAGAACTATTCAATTACATACTGAAAAAGTTAAATCAAAATCTTTTTTCGTTTCGAAAATATTCCACTCTAAATTTTATCAAAAATTTAGTTTGTCCCGCTTGAATTGGCCAGCAGTTTATTTTCACAACAAAGAGATGATCGCAATGCTAAATTTTCATTACAAGTCGAATTATCTTGAAAACCATGACTTTTTTGTATATTAAACCCATAGTGAAAAAGTTATAAAATTACACGTAGAATTGAAAAATCCAATCAAATACAGGGTGTCCCATTTAAAAAGCGATCACAATACCTAAATACTGTTTTTGGGGAAGATCCCGTGACTAGCAAATGTAAACCTGAGCCACGAGAAAAATGCGATATTTGTTTAGACGGCAGCATTTCTTCAAACAGTAGATTAGAAAAAAACAATGTAAAGCCCCCCTTAACTACGCCTATGGTAGTATTATATGAGTGCGGATGCTCGTGACTCCCTTAACACACCTGAACAATTTTGAAAAATTTTAAAATAAGTGTCTAAAGTTAAACCGCGGAACAGATGGAGCAATAAAACTGCGCGATCGACGCGTATCAGGGGATACCGGGTTAGACGAGCAAGTTTTCATAGATAATGGTAGGCCAAATATCGTTTTCTAGGAGGTGATAAATTAAAAACATTGACATCACGTGCGTAAAGTGCGCCAGCGCGCGTGTTTTGCATCTGTTCGGCAAACCGAGTATAATATTATATTACTGCGAAAATTCAAACGTAATATACGTTACAAATTTTACTTTTGGCCCAAGCATGTAGGGTATTCAAGTTAAGCAAAAGTAATAAACTTTTTAGTTATCTTTTTTTAATTTGGCCTCGTATTTTCATTATCTAATACTATTTCAACAATGAAACAACGTTATTAGATTATTGCTTTATTGTCCCTGCTGTGGATTCAGTAATACTGATAATTGATGACAGTGTCGTCAATGACGTTGCACACTTAATGGACAACACTGTATGTAGGTATGTATTTTATTTCCTAACACCTCCATATTAGGTATTAGTAAGCACTTTAACAATATACAAATAATTGTTTGTACATATATTATATTTTATTTAATTATTATGTAAACAGATAGCCATATACCTACATAACTGAAATTTTATATAATATGTACATGTACATTTTTTGTTTAAGACAAATTTTCAGCGTTCACAATACACTTCTTATAAATAAGACTTGTGTTTTTCACTTGAAATGGTTCTATTCCCACAGCGACTACTTTATTTAGCGACATAATATAGATTTGTTAGAAAAAATATGCACATCGTCATATTATCAGTACCAAAACCTAAGGCTCTTTTTTATGTACTTATACCTTCTGTCAAAGAGTTGTTGTATACATAAGAGTATAAGAGGACCCATATAAATAAATCCAATTATCAAATTTTAATTGATGAATAACATTTTTATTGTGGTGTCGAAATAATTGCTAACAAGAAAAACACTTATGCATTTTAAGAATCACTTTCTTACTAGCCTATCTGAAAATCCCTAAAGTAATATTTATATCTTTAAAACTAATCTACTTCTATGTTAATTAAGAGTTTTAAAAAAATCTGGAAAATGTCTGTCGTCTTCGCATGCCAGTTTTTGTGTTGTTTGTTTGTATTTACCAAGCCAAATAAGGTTATCCTGGATTTATCAGATGTAAAGGATAATATACAAAACAATATTTTTCTGAAATATTTTGAATAAAAAAAATATTTGAATTCTTTTAATGCTATCCAACCTATATCTCTGGGTTAAAGCATGTCTGGGTTTGTTAAAAATAAACA
Organism: Philopedon plagiatum; assembly: GCA_963971165.1. Lineage (NCBI taxonomy): Eukaryota > Metazoa > Arthropoda > Insecta > Coleoptera > Curculionidae > Philopedon > Philopedon plagiatum. The sequence continues at coordinate 33,386,867 of OZ020193.1, read as the reverse complement.
AATAAGTCATTTACAAAATACTATTTTACTATAACTATAAAACATAATTTAATTTTTCTTTTTCTAGTAATCGCTCTGTATATTAAAGTATATTCGGTTTTTGAGCCAGCTTAATCCCTATATAAAAAATTCGTCGTATTTATCAAGTAGTTTTTGAGCTTTCTCACTAACAGATAGACTGACAGAGCGATAGATAGACAGAACAGGGACAGATCTATGTTAGTGACCTTAAATTGTTAAGATCTGATAAAATTATCGAGATCTTTTTTTTTACGATTACAATACTTTCCTTCTTGCGAGGAAAGTAATTAAGAAAAATCATGGGTTCCCATCAAAGCATGATGGCATATAAAAAAATGAAATAGAAATCTTTAAAAATTTAAAAACTTACCTCTGCAAGCACGAAATATTGAAAATTAAAATGAAGGAGGATCTAAAACGTTATGAAAATATTCATTACATATCCCGAAAAGTGGGCGTGGGGGAAGGTAACAATATAACAACATAGATGGAGGTGTTACACTGAACGACGTGGAAAGGGTAAAATATATAAAAATACAAAAAATTATCAACAATTAGTTTCTCAAACCTGACCCAACTTTTCATTAAAAATAAATAAATGTTTTCTGAAGTAACCAGCAGTGCTTCCAGTAATAGTATGCAACCTACTGCTAGCCGGGATAATATTATTTCCCCTTTAAAATTATAATAATTGGATCAACACTACTCTACAGGGTGCTTCAATATTGCACCGATAAATTTAAACAGGTGATTCCTTGACCAAAAGTAATAAAAAAAGTTCCAAATAATATTATATGTAGGTCCGGAAACGTTTCGTTTTCGGACCTATATTATTTGGAACTGACGATTTTTTTTAGTTTTTCTTATTTATTTTATGCGCGCTTAAGGATTACCTATTTATTCAAAGTGAGTACGTGTGTTACATATTAAAGTACCTGCAGAATTAACCTACTGCCATTTAGAACTATCTACAGGGTGTTATTTTTTTTTGGGTCACAACCACTGACCCCCCGAACTTTTTTTTGATACGACACTGATTATCCTTTTGTATAAAAACAACTTTTTTGGTTTATCTTTTAACTTCTTCATCAATTGCCCTTTTTTCATATCTTATACGATTCGGCTGATATTTGTTAAAATATGATTTGAAGTGGGGCCAAATTTTTAATCTAGTCGAATAAAAAATAATTTATTTACCTAATAAATTTTAATTTAGTTATAATAAAACATATTAACGATAAAAGCATGTTCACAAAAATTGTTCAAAATTCCTTTTGTGAACATACTTCTATCGTTAATATGTTGTGTTATAAAAGTTATAAGTTATGACTAAATTACAGATTATTAGGTAAATAAATTATTTTTTATCTGACCAGATTAGAAATTTGGCCCTACTGTAAATGATATTTTGCCAAATATCAGCCGAACCGTATTATGTATGAAAAAAGTGCAATAGATAAAAAAGTTAAAAAATAAACCAGAAAAGTTGTTTTTACGCAGAGTAGTCAGAGCTGTATCAAAAAAAAGTTCGGGGGTTCAAAGCAGTTCAAAGTGGTTGTGACCAGTGGCGCAGCCACGGGGGGGGGGGGGGGGGGGTGTTGGGTTAAAACCCCCCCAAAGGCCTAAAGATTACCCTACCCATTTCCCAAATTAACGAAAATAAAGCAATATTGGTCAAAAATTTTTGGCAAACCCCCCCCCCCCCCCCCCCCCCCCAGAGCGTATTCCTGGCTGCGCCACTGGTTGTGACCCCAAAAAAACTAACACCCTGTAGATAGTTCTAAGTGGCAATATGTTAATTCTGTAGGTACTTTAATATGTAACACACGTACATACCTTGAATAAATAATCCTTAAGTACTCATAAAATAAATTAGAAAAACCGAAAAAAATAAAAGTTTATTTGAGGGATACTTTTATAGAAATAATTTATCAAGAAAGTCTCAAGTTTTTTTAATTTTTGTTTTATGTATGTGTGTGTCTCAAACACAAGTAACACAACACCAAAAAAGAACGGACAATTTAATCGGTATGCTTTTACTTTATTCTTATCAGAAAAGCTATAGGGGTACTTACAAAAAATAATAAAAGTTATTTTTGTAACGACTCTCATTAAACCACCAATAATTTTTATATTTTATTTCCGAAAAAAGAACTAAAAACCAATTGCAATTAGAGATTTACGTTTAATATATTATTCTTAAAATATTGATTTTTATTTTACCTGTATACAAAACATTAACATAAAGACAAAACGAAATAATATACATTAAGCACGGTGTGTCTCGTCTAGTTTACCCCAAATATCTTCCCACTTCCATTTTTTTTAGATTTTGTGAAAGTGGTAAGTAATTAAGCCCAAAAAAAGCCCAAGAAAACTTGATATTACTAATTTTTAGGTAATTAATAGGTTAAGCTGCTTTATTTTATTAAAAATAGTAGTAGCAAATTTTTTTAAGGCGCATAATCTTTCAAGTCCTGGAAACGATATATTCTTAGTGGAAATATTTAATATTTTTAAATAGCTTTAATAATCTTGAAAAAAGATGAAAAAATGACTTTCGTCAGTTTTTTGTACCTACATATCTCTTAAATGGTACCTACGTTAAAATACGATGTTTTTTTTATGAATTCATTTTAAAGATAATGTAATTATCTACAAATTAAAAAATTGCCTCTCCACCTACATGTGTTCAAAATATATAGGTACCTAATGGAAAGTTAAAAAATTCAAAAAAAAAATTATGAAATCAGAATGTTGTGATATATCTCAATAATTATAAGTTAAAGTTAAAACTGCTCATCATTTTCAAAAAGTTGTCTTTAAACAAAATAAAAAAATTCATCTTATCTGGATTAAAACCAGAGATAGGATCGTCAGAAACTGTCTGTCGGCGCCGCCGCGACGGTGTTGACAGTTTGACAGTGCCAACCGCGTAGAGCGCTATAACGAACTGCATTTAATAAGTTTTTTTTTGAGTTTTACTTACTTAGTGAAAATATAAAATTAATTCCTTTTAATTTAATTTCCTTTAAATGAATTATTTTCAATATAAAAGGACAACATGATACATTGAAAATAATGGCAAGTAATTATTTCTGCTGCGATTTAAATAAGTAGGTAGGTAAGCCCAACCGGCAAAAAAATTACTCGGGCGGTATAATAATTTTCTGTCAATACTTTAAATAAACTGCCTGTGAAACAATGATGGGCAAAATATAGTTCATGTGGTCGGCATAATAAAACTTTAAGTAACAAATACCCGTTGGGCAGTCCGAAATCTATTCGAGCAGTAAAATTATTAATTGGGCGGTGAAATTATTAGTCGGCTGGTGACAAAATAAATTAGGCTGTGAATAAAATGTGCTCGGTATTTAAATATCGTTCAGCAGTTTTTAAGCAGCGTTTCGTTTTCTGCAAAATATTTACTTTAGAAGCCAGAAAGTCAAATGACCTGTATTTAATATTTTTAGTTGGCAAGGGTTTGAAGATACCGGCGAGATTCGTTAGTTCGGTCGGTGGGCAGCATGGGCGCCCACAGGAATTTTAAAGTTGTATATCTCTGTTGCTACATACGGGACCCATACCAAATTCAGGTGAGCCTACTAGGAATGTTTTGGTAAAGAAAAAAAATATTTTGTAATTTGCGAAAAAAAGTTAAATTTTTGCAAAAATTTAACTTTTTTTCTTTACCAAAAGATTCCTAGTAGGCTCACCTGAATTTGGTATGGGTCCCGTATGTAGCAACAGAGATATACAACTTTAAAATTCCTGTGGGCGCACATGGTGGGCAGCCTTACTAATAATACCATGAAATGTATGTGCTTTTACATTAATCAATATTTGGAGTTTTCTAATTAAATGCTTTATACGTAATTAATTACCCCTTATTACACGCTAAGTTAATTTTAGGGCAGTCAGAACAGTATTAGATTACCCATCAATTTGTAATGTTACAATATTTTTTCAGCAGTCAACTTGATTTTGGAGCAGGCAAAAAAAAATAAAATGTAATTTATTTCGCACAGACCAAATATTTATTTAGTTGCAACTTATTTTTTTTTACTACTTAAAAGATTTTGAAGCTGCTTGTTCAAATCTAAAACGCAGACCAATTTTAGTTTTATTACCTGATCAAGCTTCACCGCCCAATCCATCATTTCGCCAGCCAATCGTATATTACGATGTGACAAAATTGTAAAATTTCGCTGCCCGTTTAAATCGCACCCGAAAATAATTAATTTAAAGGAAATTAAATTAAGCAATTAATTTTATATTTTCACTAACTATGTAAAACTCCAAAAAAATTAATAATACAGCTATTATATGCATTTCGTCATAGCGCTCTAAGCGGTTGGCACCGTAGACAACGTCGCGGACATACAGTTTCCGACGATTCTATCTTTGGTTTTACTCCAGATAAAAGGTGATTTTTTTTATTTTGCTTGAAATTAAGTCAACTTTTTGAAAATGATGAACAGTTTTAACCATAACTTATAATTATTGAGATATATCACAACATTCTGATTCCATAATTTTTTTCTGTCGAATTTTTCAGCCTTCTATTACCTATCTCTGTTGAACAGATTTAGATAGAGGCAATTTTTTTTATTTGTAGATAATAATTGCAATATGTTTAAAATTAATTATTCATAAACTATCGTATTTAAATGTACTATTTAAGAGATAGGTTCCAAAAACTGACGAAAAGGTCATTTTTTCATCTTTTTTCAGGATTATAAAAGCTATTTAAAAATATTCAATATTTCCACTAGAATATATATTCCAGGACTTGAAAGAAGATTATACGCCTTAAAATTTTTTGATGCTATTTTTTTCATAAAATAAAGCCGCTTAACGTAAAAAAATTAGTAAAATCAAGTTTTCTTTTCAAACTATTGATCTAGGATTTTCATTTTGGGCTTAAATTACTTAGGCCACAAAACTTTAACTAAATCTGAAAAAAATGACCTTTGGGTTAAACTTAGTCGAGGCACACCGTTTATGTAAGTGTTTGTTAATATCGTATATTATACTATAATGTTTTTAAACCCTCAATATTTTCAAAACATTTCATTAAAATTAGTAATATTTAGGCTGAAATATCTGTTGCAAAAAAATAATCTTAAAGTTCTACTATAAAGTTCAAAATATTTAAAAACATACATATCCCTCCATTAGGTGAACATTATCTCAACAATCAATGTATATTATCGTTATTTCTTTTCAATACAGATGATGAGGAATAATAATTTTAGATAACTGATTTTGTATACGTATGTTTTTTCTTTATTTTTTTTTGTACTTGTATCATATATTTTTATTGTTAAAGAAAAATCTAAAATTTTATAAGTTTTATTATTAAATTATTATAAACTACATGGGCTCAACAAAAATACGTATGTATATGCGGTATGGTTTAGAATATCTTTCGACGATGGTATGGGAGCAGGATCTGCCCACACAGTCACCCATTTCCCAAAAATACCGGTATTCCAAATTTCTTCAAAATTTTGTGGTATGGGATAGGGTGCCTCTCCCTTTGAATGTAATGTAAACAAAATTGTCCCCAAATTAGATATGTTCCTAGAAAATACCAGTTGAAAATTTACTGGTTCCGCAAACATCTTCTGTAAATTCAATAATTTGACGTACTGAAAAAAGAAACAAAATTTTTCTTGTAAAACCCATTAAAAAGTATGCAAAAAAGTTACCTTCAGACTTCAGACATCTTGTGTAAAAATTACCTTCAGACATCTTGAGTTCACTCACTAACTAAATGCAGTTTATTTAAGAGAAGAGTATATATAGAATTTTTTATCACTTTGTAATTTAACACAGCAGTGCGGTAGGTGAAAATCAAAATAATATTCTCTGTTCTCTAGCATAAATTTTATATTATTTGCGTCGTTATTCTGTTCTTCTATCTCGTAAGTTTTTTCGGCTTTATAAATATACTTCTCATGAAACCTATTAATATTTTTGTTACATTTTTTTTATCTGAGACAGCCTACGTAGTAGGCAAGTACGAACGTACCGTGGGCGTCTGAAGGGAAGGGAATGGGATGGACACGGGATTTAAAGGATTGGAGGTTGGGAGGGGAAGGAAAAACATCTGCAGGCAGTCCGTTCCATAATCTGACTCTAGGTATGAATGAGCGAGAGAAGTGGGTTCTAGACTTTTGTAGCTGGACAGTAAAGGGATGCATACGTAACGCGCCTCTTGTTGTTCTGTTAGGAACAGTCAAGGGAGGAACCGTAGTAGTCGGTTCTTCAGAGCAAAATCCTTGAAAGTATCGGTAGAAAAAATCCCCAACAGCGCGGCGATGAGCGAGAGAAGGGAGTTTTCTTATGCGGACTGGGTCATTGATAGTAGATGGCTTTCAGGCATACCAGACCAATCCAAATCCATACACCAATTCCCCCCACTCTTCACCCCACCAAATCCCCCCACTCTTCACCCCACCAAATCCCCCCACTCTTCACACTACCAAAATCCCCCCACTCTCACCCCACCAAAATCCCCCCACTCTTCACCCCACCAAATCCCCCCACTCTTCGCCGCTCAAAAAAAACTCTCCCCTCTCCTCTCAGGAGCTTCCAAAATGAGCTTTCAAAACCATTCCACAACACGCACTCTTCACACTACATTAGTCGACACCCCACCTAAGCCCCGCCTCCAAGAACCGGATTGGTTGACCCCCTTCCAGCAAGGTGTGTTCTAATTTCCCACTCCAAACTAGCAGGGATAGGAGAGAAGGGGTTGTAGCATAAAAAGGTCAGATAATTGGCATCGCACCATACCTTTATTCTTTTAATGTCTTCGAGAACCATCCTGTGTAACTCCTCAGAGTCCCTATTGTGCCACAAAGTTGTTGTGTCATTGGCAAATAATGTGAAATTACCCCCGATATGTTGTTATAAACACATTTTCCAAATATGTTTGGGTTCAACCTGTTAAAAGAAAAACTGCTGAGGAAGTAACTTTAGCTATGGAAAAAATTTTAAAGCTTGCGAAAACTCCTCCAACTAACATACATACAGATCAAGGAAGAGAATTTTTCAACAAAAACTTTAATAAATTAATGGAAAAATATAACATTAATCACTACAGTACATTTTCCACAGTGAAAGCAAGTATTGTTGAAAGGGTCAACAGAACTTTAAAAACTCTCATGTGGAAACAGTTTAGCTTGCAAGGAAATTATAAATGGTTGGATATCCTAAATAATATTGTTTTTAAGTATAATACAACTAAACATAGAACAACAGGATTAAAACCTATAGATATAAATGAAGAAAATGAAAAAGATATTCTAAAATCAACTTATAATAATATAAAAACAATTGACCCCAAAAAATCAAAATTTAAACAAGGGGATTTTGTTCGAATAAGTAAATACAGGGAGGCTTTCCAAAAGGGATATACACCAAACTGGTCAAATGAAATCTTTCAAATTAAAGAAATTAAATTAACCAATCCAAGAACATATCTGCTGACAGATGACAAAAATGAACTAATTATAGGTAGTTTTTATGAACCGGAGTTGCAGAAAGTCAAACATTCAAACGTGTATCTCGTGGAAAAGGTGCTAAGAAGAAAGGGAAATAAAGTTTATGTGAAATGGCTGGGAATGGACAAATCACACAATTCTTGGATATTAAAAAAAGATGTAATATAATAAAATAAAAAACTTTATATTTAACAACATGGTTTTATTTACCTCTGATATATCTATATTAAATTCATGTCACTTATATACAACAATATCACTAGAGCTTGATCAGCACTGTCATTTTTCTTCACAAGAATCTTTTCCTTAGTCTCTTTTAAAACAATTGAGAAATAGAATCTTCTGCAAAGAGGACAGTGTGCGTTTGTTTTCGTCCACTCTGTTAAACACTTTATACAAAATTTGTGTGTGCACGAATTGGGTGTGCAAATTTCTTCTCTTCTCATGGAATATAAACAAACAGGGCAGCTGCTTCTGTCTTCTTGTTTAAGTTTTTTCACCGATTTTCTGCAACCAACCAGCTTTCGTTTTTGAATCATATTTCTAGCAAATAATGTTTCAGAAACCGTGTGCGTATAAATTTATAGATATTCCCCCACTCAAGTCAAGCCCACATGGTCGAGGTGGGAGGATATGAGCTTGAATTGGTTGTAATAAAACAAAAATTATTTAAAACGTTCATTGTATATTTTCTTCCTATAATTTTCATCCAAAACATCCTTTAGTAGGGTCTCAGCATATTGAAGTCTATTTTGAAAGCGGTATCTATCCAACACATACTGCTCATAATCATTCTGGCGTGCTGCTTTGTAAGCAAACTTCCATGCAAACAATACATGGATTTTATTCATATTTTCGTTAAATGTAACCTTCTTCATAGTGTTTCTCTAAAATCACAAGCTTTATTCCCTCCTTTTATATCGCAGCATCGAAGTGTGTGTTCCAGCAATGTAAAACTATTATACAATTATAAGAATTGTTCTAAAGTTGTTTTTTCAATTTTATGGTTTGTGATTTTCTGCACATCCGGTTTGTTACACATTACACAGACGTCTGATAAAATAATCATATGTAGAACTTGCTCACACACTTTACATTTAATTTCATCTTTACAACAATCTATGGCACGCTTATAATGGGTGTTCACATGTATGTGTTTACCACGTGGTTGTTCTATGGCTAATAAAAAGTAACACTCGTGACACAGACTGTACATGCCACCTGCCATGGATGTGATTAATATGTATGATTGCATTACGCACACTTCACGTTTTAAATAGTTCTCTTTCACAGCTTCTGAAGCGTTAATTTTTTTAATTTTCACTAACCCTTCTTCTCCACAACCACTTCCCAGAACTTCTTCCTCGGTGCCGGAGTCATCTTCATCTTCATCCTCATCACCGTAATTGTAGCGGTCAGCATCCACAAGAGTATTAAGTCTATCCTCGGCTATACAACCAGTAGTTTTTTGAAAATAAATTTTTTCTTCCTTATGAATGGATTGCATTTCTTCCCGTTGCGCATTTAATGGAGTACCATTATAAATATACAATTTGGATTGTAAATCCATTGTTTACTTTATTCTGACTTTAGTATGACCCTGTATTACTTCAGAACTAATATCGTTTAACTGAAATTTTCAACCTTTTATGCTACAACCCCTTCTCTCCTATCCCTGCTAGTTTGGAGTGGGAAATTAGAACACACCTTGCTGGAAGGGGGTCAACCAATCCGGTTCTTGGAGGCGGGGCTTAGGTGGGGTGTCGACTAATGTAGTGTGAAGAGTGCGTGTTGTGGAATGGTTTTGAAAGCTCATTTTGGAAGCTCCTGAGAGGAGAGGGGAGAGGAGAGGGGAGAGTTTTTTTTGAGCGGCGAAGAGTGGGGGATTTGGTGGGGTGAAGAGTGGGGGGATTTTGGTGGGGTGAGAGTGGGGGGATTTTGGTAGTGTGAAGAGTGGGGGGATTTGGTGGGGTGAAGAGTGGGGGGATTTGGTGGGGTGAAGAGTGGGGGGAATTGGTGTATGGATTTGGATTGGTCTGGTATGCCTGAAAGCCATCTGAGTCGAATGGCTCTCTTTTGGATAGAATCAAGGATGCTAAGTGTCGAAGGTGATGCCGCTCCCTAGATATGGGAACAATACTCTAGGCTAGGTCTTATCTGGGAAACATAGAGAGTGTGTAAGTTGGAAGGGGAGAAGTATTTTCTGCCTCGAAATAGAAAACCAAACTTTTTAGCTGTTGATGTGGCTATGGTTATGATGGTTAATGTGTTTGTGCTAGCTGCAATCACATTCGAAAGCGATGACAAGATCAAACGTTTCATTGTTCTGTATGGCTTGGTCATTCATGTGGATGGGGTAAGTGTTGCGTATTGCGTGATAGAGAGTAAGTATTGCGTGATAGAGAGCAAGACTGGGTTTTGGAGGCGTTGAACTGAACAAGGTTCTTGGCATCCCCGTCTAGGGGAAAGGGATAGGAGACTTGTCTGGAAAAATGAATTTTGGAGTAGAGTACTATCGTCAGCATATCTGTGGATGCGATTAGTAGTTAAAGAGAGCAGGTCATTAATGTGAAAAAGAAATTGGGTTGGTGCCAGGACTGAACCTTGGGGAACGCCAGCAATTCAGTATGAAATATTAACACTACCATCAGTATTTATATTAGAGAACTTACTTTTTGTTAAAAAAAGGGAAGGTCAGTTTAAAAAGCATAAAGATCTTCATAGTCACGACACCAGGCATAAGGACAACCTGGTAACTTGTTACTCTAGACTGGGAAGGTGCCAAAATCGCCCCGAATTCCTGGGCCTAAAGCTTTATAATAAACTGCCTCGCGGTTTGAGAGCTCTTTCGATTTTAAATTTTAAAAATAAAGTCAAAAAATATGGGCGCGGAATGCATTTTTCAGTGTTGCGGAGTTCTTTGAGTCTGAAGTTGTGTGATGATTTTGATATTCTGTAATGTTGTGCTGTGTTTATTCACATTTGTGTTTTATAACATTTTGTTTCTCTTGTATTACTGTGTCCATTATAAAACTGTATTTTATATAATTTACTTTTCGAATGCCTGACGTCTGTACTTTTGTACCTAACAGCAATAAACTATTTGTATTTGTAAAAAGTTAGATGAGTGACCGTCAACCACGACAGATATGCGCCGATTAGAGAGGAAGGTACCGATCCAGGTACATAGTTTGGTAGGAAGACCGTAAGAAGGTAGTTTGTTGAGGAGTGCGGCATGCCATACTTGGTCAAAGGCCTTGGAAATATCAAAAGCAACAATCTGAGATTCGCCATGAAATTCGAGAGACTTGTTCCAGTTATGTGTGACAAAGCTAAGGAGATCAGCTGTTTGGTGACGAAATTCGTGCTGTCTGTCATGGATGGTTTTGTGTTTTTCTAGATATTTTAGAATTTGCAAGTTGATCGCTTTCTCCATAACTTTGCTGACAACAGAGAGAAGACTGAGAAGAGAGATAGGTCTATAATTGGATGGAAGAGACTTGGAACCTTTCTTCGGGACAGGCTGCACTCCAGCTATCTGGGAAGATACCCTTGTCATAAGAGATTTGGAAAAGACGAGTTAAGATGGGTACACGTTGTGGAGCCCATTTTTTTAGAACAATTGCTGATATGCCATCCAGACCGAAGGATTTTTTGGTGGCAAGGGATAGAAGAATTTTTTGAACTTGTTTGACCTTAAGTATTATGTCGGGCACTTTGTGGGGTACAGACGTAGCGTTGGCGGGAGGGATTAGGGTTGAATTGGCAGCGAATTGTTTGTCAAATAGTTCGATCAGCTTTCCCTTTAGAGGTGGAGATAATTTCATACGATCAGCTTGAACTTAGTCGTGTAAATCGCATAGTTCTGTTCCCGGCAATTTATTGTGTGAATAGTGGCTGGTTGCAAAGCATATTCAACATCTAGTGATACAATTATGGAAGAACCATGTAAGGATGCTATTTTCTATAAAAAAATATATCGATATTAGGTAGATTTAGACTAGATTTTATACGTATAGGCAAAACATTACACAAAATTAAATTTTTTCGTATAAACTTTTATTTGAAGATATTTTTGTTTATCTACCCGCCTTTGCCCAGCTAAAAATAAGACACAGATAGAAAGCTTGGACTATCTTCTAAGAAATTCTAAATAGAGCCTTTCCACATCCTTCCACTTTCTAATCTAATAGTCGCAGATAGTCCACCCCAATTCCAGCACACCGAAGGTAACAAAAGTGAAGAAGAAAAGGAAGTGTAAATAGTTATGGAGGATCAAGAAACAGATTCAGATACCTATTAGAATAGTGCATTAGTTTATTATATTTTGTTCAGATTTTTCTTAGGTTTATTTTAGTTTTAACTCTGATTTTTGACTTAGTTTCTAATTTTAAGTTTCATTTATTGGCTAAATTTAACTGCGCATTTGCAGTACTTGAGAAATTGTAAAATAGAGCTAATTTATTGTCCTACAGTATTTTTATGTCAATTTATAATAAAAGAATCCTATAGATAATTTTGTCCAGTTTTTTAAAACAAATACTCCTATGTGCGCCGTACCGAGTCTTCACGAAACCTCCCGACTCTGCTGTCGCCGCGGATGCCGCCTAGGAAAAAGTGCCACGCCATAAAATGAAGTGAAAAATACAGATCGAAGCTTCATAAGAAATATATGGGATTTTTGCCCAGTACCTACTCTTGTAACGACTACTTAATCCAGGGATCTTCAACTTTTTTTTTTATCGAAGGGCCAGGTTAGGGTTCCCTATCGACCGGCGGGCCAGAATCAGTGGAAAGTGGGTAGGTGGAAAAGCGCAGGTGAAAAGTTTTCGGGGCCACGCCCAAATTTTGCCAAATTTCGTGAAAAATTCACCCAACTAGCCAACTACTACCTAATTTCATAAATGAAATTTATTTTTTCAGTTTTCGTCTAAATGAGGTAATAGATCTGGAGTAGACAATATTTTAAGTTTTGGGTACCTAATTTATTACGTATTTATCGAATTTCTTTTTTTTTTTTTTGTATGCGGGCCGCAAAAAAATGAAAGGCGAGCAGCGGGCCTCGGCTTAAAGCCCCTGCCTTAAACGAACTCGTTTTACTGATACGAACTTTGAAAACATGTTAGTTATAAGATAAGTATCATGTAATGCCAATAAATTGTAATATAGTCTAAATTTGTTGCCATTTTCACATTTATTAAAAAAAAACATATTTTCACGGCGCCCCTGAACTTTCGCATCTGAAACCAACAAGCGATGGGTCATTAGCCCCAGTCTAGACAGATGATGTATAGACGAAACATACATATGTACGTATTCTGAAAGACACACATTTATTCCCAAAATAAGATTAACAATTTAAGAAAAGAACGAAAAATAAAGTGAAGATGCAAGGATTTCCTATGGGTTGCGTTGCACTGTTTGAGCGTATATGAGGTCCTGGATTCGGGTTTTTTTCGCTATCGACCTTGTCCGACTTGTTTTTTATAGCTCTGTTCGTAGAGAAATCACAAACCGATCAGCGCCAATCAAATTTTAGTTATTTGGTAACGTGACAGTTTGCCGACTGGTTTCCAGTAATTTCATTGGCTCTGGCAGGATTGAGACTGTTCTGCGAACAGGGCTAATATCGGCCAGTCTCCCTATAGCGTTCATACGCACGCTTGATGAAGGACGGGCTGCGATTGATATTTCTTACAACTTGCCGAATTTTAACAGCATTTTCAATTTAAACTATACTTAGCACGAGCGACTTCCAGCTCGCCAAGATCTCTTATGTTGACAGATAATGAATGAATTCAACAACGGCCGTTGCCCAGTGAAGCTGTCTAAACCTGCTGCAATATAAAATCTAAATGTAGATATTTTTATGATTACTTTATTTTTGTACTTGCTCTGGACCTAAACTAAACTAAAGACTAAACTTACCTTAGATAATTAGCATAAACCCGTTTTTTTCTATCAAATCACTAAAGTAAAATGTGCATCAATTATGAAAACATCATTTTTACTCGTTTCTAGCAACAAGCTAAAAAGTTACAGGGATACCAAAAAGTGTTCCCCTAATTTTTTTGAGCAATGTATATTATGTCTCTATTCACATGTGGCTTACAGTTCTTTCAACGCCTGCATACTAAGAGAATTCGGAAAATGGTTACTTGGTACTACTTAGAAAAGTTAATTTAATGGTCAATCATATACCTACCGATTTTAAATGTAGTCGCCTATGACTAATTTTGGATACTACATCGTCTCAAAACTTGTTAATAGTTTTCTGCAATTGAATCCACAAAACGAAAGGTCTTTCACATAGAATGAGCCTGTGTGGAGCACACAGTTTGACTGTTCAGTATTCACTTCTAGGTGGCGCCAGTCAGCCACTAAATACTGAATATAAAGTGGGAATAGGTGGAAAAGGGCCGCAGGCGAAAATTTTTCGGGGCCTCGCTCAAAGTTCGTCATACAACCGAAATAAAAATATTTTTCTTAAGACAGCTGGGGGGTTACCCCCCCCCCCCCCCCCCCCGAATCCGCCACTGGGTGGCGCCATAATATTATGTATTTATTTGTGACATAGAGTTTTTTGTTTCTGTGCCTAAAAATTATTATAAAAAGGTAAGTAGTTAGCGTAGGAAAGTGAAAGTTCGCATGCATGTACTAGAATAGTTGCAGAATTAGCCGAAGTGTTTGAAACAAAACTGTCTGTCAAGACTTTTTTGATTTTAATCACATAACCATTAATCATAAAGGTTGCCTAATTCTGGATAGAAAGGTGTCCTAAAATTGGATATCCAAAATTAGGAACCCAACTAAATGTACGGTTCTAAAACTTTTTTATCTACAGCAAAAAATGGCTTAGAAATTTCTTCAAACGTCATCCCAATTTATCTTTGAGAAAAGCTGAAATGTGTTAATAGAAAGTTAAAGTCATTTGAATTTTTTTAACCCTAAAATATAATTAAAAAAAATCAAATGACTAACTTTCTACTAACACTTTTTTTTCTCTTAAAATTTAAGAATTGTTGACAAAATGATGTAAAATTTGTTTAGAAAAAATAATAAATAAAATACCTAAGCGTGTTAATTTTTTCAGGTGGGCCAATTCAAAAATTCAACTTCTTTTCGCAAATTACAAAATATTTTGTTTCTTTACAAAAACATTCCCAGTATAGGTTCACTATTAAAAACCTGAACTTGGCATGCGTCCCATAAGTAGCAACAGAGATATACAACTTTAAAATTTCACGGGCCGCGCCTGGTGGCCCACTGATTGTTTTCCCAATTTACATGTTCTCGGGCGAACTGAAGCCGCGGTTTTAGATGATCTACGGTGAGGAGTGGACCAGTTGCTGATCTGTGAGGCGTCACATTGTGTTCTGCCAATCTTCTTCACACCGTATCCAAACTAATTAAGACCTGGTAGCCACGCCAAAATTCCTGCTGTAATAAAATACTTGTGGGGAGGCTTCTTCTTACAGCTTGGAGACGCACAAACCTCTGATGTTACTCTTGGCCGTCCCTGTCCAGGTCTTCTTTGGTGGCTGCCTGTTTCCTTGAATTTTGCTATAGAGGAGGCAGGTTAGATCTGGAGGGTCGAAATAAGCAAAATAATTATGCAATGGATGAAACCAATTGGAATGGGTCCCTAAAGGTATCCAGATGAACGTATCAAACTCCTTATACAAATATCTTGTTGCTAATTTTTTTTATTAAGAATTTATTGAAAAAAGTCGTTTTTCTCATGTTTTTATTCTTCGGGTTTTCCGTCATATCTCTGTTATTTATTAAAATAGCGGAACGCGATAGCGCCGTCGAAAAGGTGAGAAAATTGTACATAATTGGGCTACCGAGCACTTTTTTCTACGACCAATATATCCGTCAGTAGTTAATTAATAAAAAACCGCTCAAAAACTACCTACGAATGCAGCGGTACCTACCCATAAGCGTCGCGCGCTATAAACAAATGCTCATAACTTTGATCAATTAAAGATATTTGGAATAAACAAAATTGCACGTATAAATAATCGCCAAGACAATCAATTAATCAGATTTTGAAAGTATTTCGAATGTTTAAATTTCCGGTAATCTTGTTTAAGAGTGAAATTTTCAACTTTGTTGATTCAAGCTCTGTATTTATAAACAAATTTTAAAAAATTAAAAAGTAAGCATTGCAATCTCTTTTTGAGACCACTATTTACGTATTCTGTGAGGGGTGTATCCATAGGCTTCTTTCTTTTACGACTTTACCGTTAATTGTTTTACGAAAAATGAATTTTCGCGTGTCCGCCGCTTAGGAAAACCAATCATTGTTTTTTGTAATTTTTCAATTTTAATAATAATATAGTAGTTATAGTCATGTACTTTCAGATGGTGTGATTGGTTTTACAAAAACTTTCATTTTTCAGTGAGTTTTATTGGCATAAAGTTGAAGTTATCGAAAAAGATGAAAATATCGCTATAAATTGTTATAAAAAGATAATGAAAAAAGATAATCAACTGGAACTAGGCAAAGTTGTAGATAAATATGTCTTCTATTGATATTTAACCATAGATCTTTTTTGCATATATTTTCATAAATTTCGTTTTTTTCCTAAAAAAAAATGTGTTTTTTATATTGCGAAACGCAATTTATGAAAATATATGCAAAAACGATCATATCTATGTTTAAATATCAATAGAAGACATATTTATCTACAAATTTACCAAGTTTCAGATGATTATCTTTTTATAAAAATTTCTTTATAGCGATATTGCCATCTTTTTCGAGATAACTTCAAGTTTATGGCACTAAAACTGATTGAAAAATTAAAGTTTCTGTAAAACCAATCACGCCATCTGAAAGTACATGTTTTACCTCACCGATTACTGTATTATTTTTAAAATTGAAAAATTACAAGAAATAATGATTGGTTTTCCTAAGCGGTGAACACGAGAAAATGCATTTTTCGTAAAACTGACAACTGAAATTTGTCGTAAAAAATAAAAAACCTATAAATACACCCCTCACAGAATTCGTAGATAGAGGTCTCAAGAAGAGATTACAATACCTACTTACTTTTTAATTTTTTAAAATCTGTTTATATAGAGCTTGAATCAACAAAGTAAGAAATTTCACACTTACACAAGAATATCGGAAATTCAAACATTCGAAATACTTTTAGAATATGATTAATTGGTTGTCTTGGCGATTATTTATACGTCCAATTTTGTTTTATCCAAATATCTTTAATTTATCAAAGGTTATGAGCATATGTTTATAGCGTGCGACGCTTACGAGTACTTATCGGCGCTATTTAGCGCTGGACTATTTAGCACAAGACGTTTGGGTGCGGGACTTTGAGCACAGGAGTATTAAGTGCTGGGACGTATAAGCGCAGGACTATTTAGCGCTGGGATAATAAGGCGCAGGATTATTTAGCGCTGGGACCGTTAAGCGCCGAGACAATATAGCGAAAGACTATTTAGCGCTGGGACAATATAGCGCAGGACTATCTAGTGCTAGGACAGTTAAGAGCTGAGACAATATAGCGCAGAAATAAAAATAGCATAATAAAATGTCAGTTGTATACGGTGGTGCCAAAATTGTATACAAACACCACAGGCAATATAATAGTTATATTGCCTGTGCCAACACGAATCGCGCGATCGCAGTAAAAAACTCAACAAAGATAAAAAAATTTAAAAAAAGATACTGAAATAAAATACATCGTGGTATCACATCAAATTAAAAATACGCTTTATTAAAATAACAATTTAAATCAGTTTACAACTTTAAAAAATAATAAAAACTTTAAACATAAAACCCCGAAGTCAAATTTTTTAAATGGAGTAGCTGTGAATATCGAACACGTTATCGCTTAGTTTAAATACTTCCCACCTAAAACATAAAAACTTACAAGTAGTTGGATTATTTAGATGCGACAGATGTATGAAACAATGTAAAACGATTAGGATAGCTAATTTAAAGCCCCACATCTTAATACACGAAAACCCAAAACAAAAAATTAGGTGTAAAATATAAAGTCAAAATAAACAAACAAAATAAACAACAAAACCAACAACAAAACTTATAAATAAAAATTATGTAATGTGTCCCGCTTTTCATGTAGATTGTAGATACATGTTTGTAAATAGTAAAAGTGTTATTACCAGCCTGTGAGGCTTACCTAGAATTACTATGTCAATGACATTCTGTAAGTCATAAAAAATAAAGCTGTATCTATTGAGATTTATAATATTAACATATACCACCATATCTCGGTCATTAGAAAGCAATTTTCTTAATGGGGGAACCTAATTTATCGCTTCCCCCTTTATAATCGTTAACGTACGCCATTGGTGTACAGTGTAGCAGTTGTCATTTTTATCTCTAACAAAATATCGAAAGGTTTTCTCTAATTTTATATTACTGTCTTCTATACGAACTAAAAAGAAATCCGAGAAAACAAATTATTTATTAATACCTGAGATAAACGGGTATCTACATGAAAAACGGACACACTGTATATAAAAAAATACTGAATTACTAAACGGTTAACAAATAAAATCCTTAAAATGCAAAATGGAACTTGGGTACTGACATAAATATATAATTAAAAGGACACATTTAACACTAACACAAAAATATTACTATCTAGGAGACGTTATATCAATAAAAATACAAAAATAAAAAATGGGATAGAAAAATGGTAAGCACTAAGTAAAATGACTAAAATTAAAAACGCAAAATGTTGCATACTCAGAAAAAATCTTAACACAGTCGTGACTAAAGGTATCATAGTAGTTTGAGATTTTAGAAAGAAGTCATTAAATTACCTAATAAATATATGTGAGATTTGTGGCAAAAAATATGCGAGATTTTTGGCAAGAAATATGAGATTTTTGGCAAGAAATATGCGAGATTTTTGGCAAGAAATATGAGATTTTTGGCAAGAAATATGCGAGATTTTTGGCAAGAAATATGCGAGATTTTTTGTAAAAAAATGTGATTTTTGGCAAGGGTAAAAAAATGTGATTTTTGGCAAGAAATAAGTCAGATTTTTGGCAAAAATATGTTTAATTTTTGGTAAGAAATATGAAATTTTGGGTAAGAAATATGAGATTTTTGACAAAAATTTGGTGAGATTTTTGGCGAGAATATGTGAGATTTTTGCTAAAAAATAGGAGGCTTTTGGCAAAAAATATGAGATTGTTCGAATGTTTGAATTTCCGGTATTCTTGTTTAAGAGTGAAATTTTCAACTTTGTTGAATCAAGCTCTGTATTTATAAACAAATTTTAAAAAATTAAAAAGTAAGCATTGTAATCTCTTTTTGAGACCACTATTTACGTATTCTGTGAGGGGTGTATCCATAGGCTTCTTTCTTTTACGACTTTACCGTTAATTGTTTTACGAAAAATGCATTTTCGCGTGTCCGCCGCTTAGGAAAACCAATCATTGTTTTTTTGTAATTTTTCAATTTTAATAATAATATTAGTTATAGTCATGTAGATTTTTGGTAAAAAATATATGAGATTTTTGGTAAAAAATAGGTGAGATTTTTGGCACCCAAAGAAATTGTCAGAATTTTTTCAAAAAATATGAGATTTTTTAGTATGCCAAGACACATTTTCTCAGAAAGTTTCAGAGTAGTACGTTGAATTTTGCGTAAAAGCCAAACAATATGGTTAAGCTAAGACTATCTGCAAAAAAATAAAATGCAAACGTAAAAAAGGGTGCGTACAGTTGTATTAATAAAACAGCGTATTAGAATAAGAAGTGGACTTTATGTTATTTGCGTAAAACCGGCTTATAACATGTCATAGGTTGTTAAAAGTGCAATGCATTGGCATCAGCCAATATCAGAAAAACAGAAGTAAATATTCAAATGTATTATTTATATTTAACACTAAACAAAAAGAATTTACAATAAAATCTAATATTTGGTCATATTACCCTGTTTTTCTCTACTTGAGCCAATCTATTTAACACCAACTGAATTGTATCAGATATTATATTTGGATTATTCTCTTCCCAGCACTCGTGGATTATTTCCCATAATTCGTTTCAATTTTGTGGCTTATAATTTCTCAAAAGTTTTCGATTGGATTGAGGCCGGGACTGTAAGAGGGCCATGGCAGCACTTCCACATTACGATTTTGAAATCAATCCGTTACAACACTGGCGGACAGTTAACCTGCTGATATATGAATATGACATTATTATTGGGATACATTTGCTCAGTAGATGGGAGCATTATGTTTTATAAAATATTTGGTAATTATTCAGATTAGCGTAAACAGCGAATTTTTGCATGAAATTTTGCACAGACCCTAATTTTGGGTCGTAGAACATGAATCCGAAGTCAGTTTTTTGGCGGTCTCGTAAAAAAAAATTTTAAACTTTTAGGTTAGCTTTTTCAATGAATTTCGTTAAATTTGTTGGATGAGCAAAAAGGTGGTCAGGTTTGCTCTGTTTTGATTGATATAGATACATATATATCTATATCAATCAAAACTGAGCAAACCTGACCACCTTTTTGCTCAGGTTGGGTGAGAAAAAAAAATTTTTTTTTCGAGACCGCCAAAAACTGACTTCGGATTCGTGTTCTACGACACAAAATTAGGGTCTGTGCAAAATTTCATGCAAAAATTCGCTGTTTACGCTAATCTGAATAATTACCAAATATTTATATAATTCCCTGCATTAAACATTCCCTCTATTCGCCAACAAACTCCAGGCTCATGGAAACCTATTCAGTCACATACATTCACAGAAAAACGTCCAGATTTAAAAGCCAGAGAGCTAGTGTATCGAACTTCAAATCTCGTATTAGCTGGACGATAAACACGAATGTGGCCGTTATAAGTCGACTGGAATGTCCTTTCGTCAGTAAAAATATCCCTGTTCCAAAACTGAGGGTCGCAGTATCTTTGCTGCCGTTTTACAGTGAGAAACATTTTTTCGCAGCTGGATGGTTTTTTACATCAGATTACTTGACCTTTCTGCTGTTGGTAGGCTGAGAGCCAAATGACTTGAGGGTTTCATAACACTATCCGGACACTTTTAATTTTGGAATTTTAACACTTTTCTTTATTGATATCGATGTTACTTACGTTTATAAATCATCTTTAATGTGGAAAATACAATATTTTAACTCGGAAATTACTTTATTAGTAAAAAACATGATTTTTATCACCTATTTGATGGTTTTGCAACATCTTTGAGGTTATGGTAAAAATCAATTTTTAATGATTGGATTTACGGGAACACAATGTTGCCACATTTGTAATTTTTTTGGTGTATTAATTCTTTTTTGTAAAATTTTGGCATTAAAGCTGTTGTTAGAAATAATATAATTTCTTCTTGTGGCCAAGGAGTTGTGAAATACATTCTCGGACAGGTTTGCTCAGTTTTAGGTTTCATCAGTATATTTTTTAAATCTTTTATCTTTGTTGAGTTTTTTACTGTGGCTGCGCGATACGTGTGGGTATAAAATTTTGGCACCACCGCATATAACTGACATTTTATTGTGCAATTTTTCAAATTTCAATAATTTTTTAAAGAAAAATACTGAATATTCCGCAAATTTTTTTGCAGAAATATACTATTTGAAATCCATATTTTTCGATGACATGTGAAAAGATTCTTAATTCGGGTGTCCGGAAAGCGTTCCGGACCCTGACTTGAGTTTTCGATAAAAGCAGCATCCCGTTCAGGATTGGAATTTAATGACTCTTCTTGTTCCCAGCGTTGTTTAATTTTCAAGTTGGTTTTTTTATTCCTATGATATAGTTGTGCTACAGCACGAATTGACCATCCGTCTTCGATTCTGGACATTTTGATTGATTGATTTGATTTCTTAGCGACATTCAAAATTTGACAAACGTAAACACCACGCACTTTCACAAATAATAACTCGGACACCAATGCTTTGCATTTTCGCAACCTATGACGTGATAACCTCTAATAAATAATGAGTCTGTGTTACGCAAATATAATGAAGCCCACTTCCCATTCTAATAAGTATACGCTTTTTTTATGAATACGACTCTACATAAAAACGGAAACACTGTATATAAAACATACTGAAATACTAAGCGATTAAAAAATAAAACCTTAAAAATGCAAAATGGCACATACTGACAAAAATATAGCATCAAAAAGGACACGTTTAATAATACTAACACAAAAATATTACTATATAGAAGACCCCACATAGCAATCAATGTATATTTATATCGTGTGGATATACATGCGATATGTAATGTATATATGTAAAGTATGTACATTTAAGAAATAATATTTCATGTATATTGCTAGAATATAAAACTTTATTGATGCTGTGTGAGACGTTACATAAATAAAAATAAAATATAGGATATAAAAATTCTAAGCAGTAAATAAAATAACTAAAATTAAAAACGCAAAATATTGCATACTCAGAAAGAATCCTAACACGCTAGTGACTAGAGATATAGTTTGAGATTTTTGACAAGATATTTATGAGATGATTTTTGGCAAGAGTTTTTTAAATAGGAAACGATATATAAGTATGCTTACGAGTTTGAACCCGTTGAAATTCGACGGAAATATATACACATACCTACATTTTTTTATTTCAGATTAATGATTTGAATCATACAGATATTTGTAAAGTTACAGGATCTCTTTAAAACAACATTACAGGTCATTCGCCATAGTGTCAAGAACTAAACATTACGTCGAAATTAATTGAACTTTTTTGGTACTTTATGCCTTATTCAGACACAAAGTTCTTAGTGATGGCTGATGGCTCAATGAGAAGAGTCCTTTCTTTCACAAAATCAATCATGAAGTTATGTTTTGTAGAAGCGTCAAAATAAGGGAGACAAACGATCCTTGCGTTTTAACAGAGACTAGATAGATATTCTATCTATTCTCTGGTTTTAAATATACATATAGATAATACAAATTGCAAACACAAATAATATAATGCAAAAGGTTAACACAATATGAACGAGTTCCGGGAATCTGCTGATTATGCTGGCAAGATTGAGAACAGGTATAGCCACTGACAATTCAAAGTTTCAGGTCTAGATGGAAACGCAAGGCATATCTGTAAGTTTGAGTTGTCAATGGTCTCTCAACCCGATCAAAGAATTCTCTATAGTGATAATATGGAATTGCACGTCGTCAATAAATTTCTCATAAACTGGGTTACCTAAAAATATTACAACTTTCCCATTAATCTAAGCCTAAATTAGAAAATGTAAAATTATTTATAAGGCTTACACTGACACAACACTGACTAGACAATTTACAATAGTAATTATTACAATACTAATTAACAGGTAATAAATGATCTTGTGCGATTATTTTTATTGATCTCATAAGCTAAAATACAATTTTCTTCTGGGGTTGCCTCCCACACAAATATTACGATTAAAAAGAAGAGGTGAAGATCTTTTTAAAAATCGATTTTCAAAAATTTAAATGTTAATCTTTTCTAAATAATTCAGTCAAATAAGTTAAAAATAAGTGCTTTTTGACCAAAAAGCCATCCGCAATTTGAGTGCGCATTCTTTTATAAAGAAGAAAAAGTCAAAGTAACCGAAAATTACATATTTCCTATTTTTAACCAATTATTCAAGTTTTTTTTTAAGGAAAAATAAAGGTTTTTTGACCATAGCGCTGAGCGGTTTGATCGTATCAAAAAAGAAGGGTTTTAGCACATGGGTGAAACTTGAATTGAATAAGTGGAAACACGACCGTTACACCATTAGTAGTCCATCCTACCATTAGGTGGCACTGTACGATAATTCTTCTGCAACCATCATTTCACTCGTTCTTTGAACTTTCAGACAGCTGACGATTTGTCAAATTTCGCCGCAATCTGTGACAGGTCAGTGCAATAATTATTATATAGTTTTAAACAATTTCATTAGCTATTTTTATATTTTGTGAATGCATTTATAACACAGAAACTGTTGCACATTTTAGGATGGTTTTAAGTGAAGTGAAGTGAAAGTGTATGTTTTCTTTTAATAATAAAATGTGGTTAAAGAACAATGGTAAAAAAGGAAAGTTTTTGCCTGTCAAGGTATCAAACGTGAAAGATAATATTATTTATAATGAATTTTGACCTGCTGAACAACACGATGTGATTAGAATGTACTTGATACCATAGAAAAATGTTTTCCCGAAAGTATCCGGTAATTCTAATTGCATGTTCAGAAGGTCAAAATTCACATGAAATATCATTTTTGTCACCTGCCGTGATAGACACAAAAGAGCATTTTTTAACATGATCCTTTTTGTTTGTTCTTTAAGAATTCTGCTTTTGTTTAAACATTATATTTAATATCTGTTTTAAATAATGCTGGGCTGCAGTGCAGGCACAGAAATTACTTAGCCTCAACTCAATGTTGTCTGTTAATTTTTTAAATTTTTCTTCCATGCGCTCCCTAATTTTTTTATAAATCCTGGAAGACGATGTTTTTAATGCCGTTTTTACATTTGTGTAGTTATCCATTCCTTCATGAATTTCAGCGTGCTAACATGAATTCATATGAAAATGGGAATTATCTTTCAAGCTTAGGAGTTAACGGTATTTAGTAAATATAGTCTGAACTTTATGAAAATGTACACATTTACATGGAAAAAAATATAAAAGTAACATAACACATTTGTTT
Source organism: Philopedon plagiatum (assembly GCA_963971165.1). Taxonomy (NCBI): domain Eukaryota; kingdom Metazoa; phylum Arthropoda; class Insecta; order Coleoptera; family Curculionidae; genus Philopedon; species Philopedon plagiatum. The sequence continues at coordinate 33,362,680 of OZ020193.1, read as the reverse complement.
GCATTTTGGGCTATTTTTTAATAGCAATGTCATAACAATCACTTTTTGGTAAATAAAGCCGACATGTAGGTACATACTTTGTAGTTTTATTATATAATTTATATTTTACGTATTTATACTGTGTATGGTTTATAAGTCTCAGTATTGGATTGTTACAGACTATTATTGTTTTTTTTTTTTGGTTTGTTTATAGGTAATTTCCTCTAAAATATAATGTATTCAGTAAAATCATCAATTTATACCTGGTTTTACTGAATACATTAATATTTTATTTTGTCATACACAAAAAAACAAATCGTCTTTAAAACAATTAGCTTAAAAATAAATTAATATATTATTAAGCATTCCACCTTTAAACTACCCGCCACGAGAAAACGAGATAGAGCGACATCTGGTGGTAGGATGCGTACTATTTTATTGATTTTTATTTAAATTTCGTGTTTCCAATTTTTACTTAGGAGTTAACATTTCTAACCTCTTATATATTTTTTGGCCTTTAGCGTCCAGAAAATGTTAGTGGCAAAGCGGACGAGAAAGACAGTGAGTTATGCTCTTGCATTAAAGTACGGGAAGTCCAAGACTAAGATCTAATGGACAACACCGGGCCGGTAGACAGTTCACCCTTGTTGGGATTATCAGACTGCCGTAACCATCAGGCTGCTTCTCCCATAGCAAACTCGCATAATCAATACTTCTTCTTGACCAGAGACGGTACAGAATACGTGCGAACGCCATCTATAGGAAGGCACTGTAATGCAAGAACAGCTCCCACTGGAGTAAAACTGCTACTGTTATATAGGCAGCCGGTAAAACAATATCCTAAGCGGAAGCATGACACCCGCTACCGGAACTAATTTTTGAGCATCAAGTCATATTGTCGTCTTGAAACGACACCGCCAACGCTGTAGTTACCGGTCTTGTGAGGTTAGGAATCAAGTTGTTTACATATTTTTGGATCAGCGGAGCCCAGTTCGGCGAACGAAGGCTTAGATCTGATAGTTTAAACTATTGATTTTTCTGTTTAAGATTATACCTAGTGATTCTCAAAATTTTGAACATTTTCACTCTGTAAGAAAATATTTCTAATAATTAACGAACCTACAAGACCAAAATTATAACCACATATTGTCCTAATGCAGAGCTTATAAAAATGAAAAAGACCAGTGAAAGCTCCTTACTTAGTTTTTATGCATACATGACACTTTTTTTGTTTATCATTTGGATAAAAATTACTTAGTTGAAAATTTTGAGATTGAAACACATTTTTTATTAAATAGTTTTGAATAAACAACAAAAAGTATCGTTGTAGTAAAATGCGCGTAAGAAAAACACTGGGTTTATTTGATCAACTTTGCTGAAGCTCATCCAGAAATAATAATACCGATTAGATCTTATTGTATATTTAGATCTGATCTAAATATACAACCAATGGTGCTAGAAGGGCTTTGGAAAAAGTTAACTTACTTCTGAACATAAATATAACAAAAATTTTACTTCTGTCCAAAACTTCTAGTTATAAAATTAAAAATCCCTAGAATTTCCGCAATGTTTTTAGCTCCGATAGTTACCACTTTTTCTAGTTCCGAAGATACCCGATCATTAGTCTACGACTAAACAGAGTTGCAAATGGGCGATAGTAGAAAACGCTAATAGATTTCCATAGTAGAAAGCAATAGTATATTTCTATATCGACGCAGAGTCCCACTGCAGATCTCCACAGTTTTGTGGTACTCATTAGGGGTCGCACATACAATTCCACTGGGAGCCGTTCAACTGTCTGAGAAATCAAATAATATATAGGTAAAGACAGCGAGTTGGGGTTGTCCATTAGACGTTGGACTCCCTATACTTTAATGCAAGAGCATAACTCACTGTCTTTTTCGTCCGTTTTGCCACAAACATTTTCTTTTCCTGACTCTATTATGGACGACAGAATCCTTCTTATGAATATTAACTTTTCTTCGATCCGGTTAAACCGCTCAGAGCTGAATGTTTCATTTTATAGAAATGAGATTAGTATTTTTATGATCGCTTCTCCGCCTAGACCAGGAGTTACTACGGTTGCCGTGAGAAACCCTGATAAGACCCGGGGGGTCTCCCCCTCCCCGCGGTCTTAACAGAACTAGCCAAGGCAACGGTAGTGCATTCTCATCATAAGTACTACATTTTCTGAAAGTTTCATTCTAATACATAAACCTCTGCATAGTAATTTACAGTCGCCTCTTGTTCTATAAGTATTACCTGCAGTGTGCAGGAAAAACATTTTTATTTGAGGATTTCCGAAAAAAGTCATCCTTTACAAAGACGCCTGCTCGTCTTGAAATGTCTAGACTTATCTTAAAAGTTATGCAAAATAAGTAAAAGTAAAAAATATTTAGAATTAAATTTTGTGTCTAGATATAAACTTTTGCCCTTCTATTTAAAAAATATTTTTGCGCAATTTTCAATTGTGTTATTTAATGACAAGTCCTAGTTAAAACTCCCCCAAAATTATAACATTTTCTGAAGCCTTTATACAACTACCAAACCAATATGAAATAACTGACAAGTGTGTAGAAGTTGGAGTAATAATTGTATTCGGAATTATACTCTTATACATATACGAAGTATTGTAAATGAGTAGTATAAGGTGACATGTACCGTGCGTTCAATTTAGCTCGATAACATTTTGATTCGCTGCAACTTTTTTGTTTTTAAAGATATCAAGGTAAACAAAAAACAAAATGTAGGGTTAGTAGCCAAGATTTTTTTTGAGTTACACATAAAACAAAACACTAACAATTTTCTGACATAATAGCCTACCTTATATATTTTTAAATGGAACACCCTGTATATTATATATGTAGTCAATAGAATACGCTATTTGATTACAATGATATAATAACACACTTTATATTTTAATCCACTCGTTTTTGACATGGCGGCAAAAATGCGAGATCGACGGCGATCATTTTCCGTATACTCTGGTATGCTGAAAACAAATCCAGTCACGGCGCTCTTCGAGATTAAGTAGGATAAAAATTTCATATTTTTGCCGATATGTCAAAAACGAGTGGATTAAAATATAAAGCGTGTTATATCATTGTAATCAGAATAGCGTATTCTATTGAATACATATAATATACAGGGTGTTCCATTTAAAAATATATAAGGTAGGCTATTATCTCAGAAAATTGTTAGTGTTTTGTTTTATGTGTAACTCAAAAAAAAACTTGGCTACTAACCCTACATTTTGATTTTTTTGTTTACCTTGATATCTTTAAAAACCAAAAATTTACAGTGAATCAAAATGTTATCAAGCTAAATTGAACGCACGGTACATTATATTTTATGAATAAAGAGATTTTGTAAGTAAGTAAACCGTGACGGACTGGTGCAAAAATTAATTTTCCCTTAAAAGCAAATATATTTAAATATAAATTTGAATTCTAAACATGTTTTACTAATAGTAATAACTTATCGGCGTAACTTTAAAATTAAGCGCATTTTGTTCTTAATCATCTTAGATAAATAACTAAATAAATAAAAATTAAATTTTGAATACCCTGTATAAAAAATTTAGATATCAATGTAATTTTTGGATATTTCAAGACGAGGAGCGTTTTTACAAAGAATGACGTTTTTTCGCAAATCCCCAAAATAGTTTTTCCTCTTGATTACAGTATCTATAAGTGCAGGGTAAGTTTTCTAAAGTGTTACGAGGCGATATCTCGAAAACGGTTTAAAATATTTTCAGGAGTTAATAGGGACATAACATATTTTGATATTTATCCCCTCTATCTATGTTGAGGGGTGGGGGTAACTTTGGAATTTTAAATGGGATGATGTACTTTTGTTTAGAAAATTTGAATCCACATAAAAAACTACGTGTGTACATTTTTTTTTTGATTTGTTCTTTCAATTACGGAATTATGATTTATTAGGTTATAAAAAAATATTTACTATTTAATTTCAACTTATTTATCGCCTGTCATGCTTGGGAAGTTGTTCGAAATGCCAATGTTTAACTTCAAACCACTTTCTCACTTTTTCTAATAAATTTCATACCCGCTGTATCATTTCAGGTGTCACTAATAGGCAGGCAAAGCGGATTCGGTCTTTTATATCATCTAAAGTTGTAGGTGCAGTCGCAATCACTTTGTCCTTTATAAAACCCCACAAGAGAAGTCAAGCGGGGTCAAATCCGGGGACCTAGCAGGCCAGTTGACCGGACCAGCTCGTCCAATCCCTGAAATGTTACAGGGGGTACGAAATTTATTAGAAAAAGTGAGAAAGTGGTTGGAAGTCAAACACTGGCATTTCGAACAACTTCTCAGGCATGACGGGCGATAAATAAGTTGAAATTAAATGGTAAATATTTTTTTTTTACTTTAAAAAACTCAGCCTGTATACGAAACAACAAATGGAATTTAAACTACGATTACTGGCCCTTTTTATTATATTTTAATAGGGCAAAAATATCTGAAGAATTATTAAGATAATGTTAGCGTCGTCTCCGACTGTTCTGTTCTAGCATTAAGATGCGGGGGCCTAAGAATTAGCGATCCAACGGACTTCCGCTGCCGCAAATCCTGACTCCTGACGTACTGCATTATAGACTTTCGCTTATACATCTGCCTTTTGCAACAGAAATGTAACAAAACTCCTTAAATTTTAATAAGTAGTGAACCAAAGCAAGCCCAAACAACTATTTATAGGCCAAGCAATAGAGCGATTTGTCGTGACATTAATACTATTAGAAAACCGTCTGTGCCATCATCTAAAAGACGATTCGTAGATGATTGCTGTTATAGTTCCAACTCTGAAATGTTTTCCTTTAATTTGTTATAAACATTTTTAAGCAAAAACGCAATTTTTTAAATTTTTTGCTTATAAAATGAAAAGTAATGAAGCAATCCTAATGCCGTAAATGAACGATTTGTAGAGAATAAAAATACGAACAAAATGAGAGGTCGAACGTCCCGATAGGGTAAGTAGCAACGGAGAAAATCCGGAAAAACCGGAAAATTAAGAGTTTTTTTTTTAAATTCATAAATCGGCCATTTTTAAACGTAGAGGGCCCAAACTTTAAAAAAAGGTAGTAATTTATAGCTACTTTATGTGTGCAAAACCCCGACGCTGTCCGACGATTAGTTTTGCCACAATCGTCATTTTAATTTTTCAATACACTATTTTGCAACAGGTCTGGATGCTCTATGGATCGTCCGATTTTAATTATTGAAACGTATTTGAAAAGTACAAGTTTAATTGAACAAAATGTATATTTTAATTTTTCCATAAAATGTTACGAAACCGGTTGAAAATGCAGGTAAAGATGCGTGAAAATGGCCGAGCGCGCGAAAGCGGTCGAGTAGCGGGAGGGCAGCGGAGCGAAGGGGAGCCAATATTCGCGCGCTCGGCCATTTTCACGCATTTTTACGTGCATTTTCAACCGGTTTCGTAGAATTTTATGGAAAAATTAAAACATACATTTTGTTCAATTAAGCTTGTACATACTTTTCAAATCCGTTTCAATAATTAAAATCGGACGATCAGAGCATCCAGACCTGTTGCAAAATAGTGTATTGAAAAATTAAAATGACGATTGTGGCAAAACTAATCGTCGGACAGCGTCGGGGTTTTGCACACATAAAGTAGCTATAAATTACTACTTTTTCCCAAAGTTTGAGCCCTCTACGTTTAGAAATGGCCCATTTATCAATTTTTTAAAAAACTCTTAATTTTCCCGTTTTTCCGGAGTTTCTCCGTTGCTACTTATCCTATCGGGACGTTCGACCTCTCATTTTGTTCGTATTTTTATTCTCTACAAATCGTCCATTTACACCATTAAGATTGCTTCATTACTTTTTATTTTATAAGCAAAAGCTAAAAAAAATGGCGTTTTTTGGCTTAAAAATGTTTATAACAAATTAAAGGAAAAAATTTCAGAGTTGGAAATATAACAGGAATCATCTACGGATCGTCTTTCAGATGATGGCACAAGCGGTTTTCTAATAGGATTAATGTCAAAAAATCGCTAATATTTTGCTCTGTTGCTTGGCCCATTAGCAAAGCCGTCTAGGATGAGAAATTGATGAAAAAAAAAATAGACTACATGGTAAAAAGGCGGCTAAACTTCTGTTTTTTTAAATAAGACATGCCTCTATTAAATTTCGATTACTACAGCACAATGACATGCGAGTCTTATAAAACACCAACAAAGAGCGATGCCAATTGTGACGTAACATAACAACACCCATTGACTGAAGTTTACAAAATGTGAAAAATGTAATGAAATAGTACTATACCATCATGGCTATATTCTACAAGGGTAGAGACAAAAGCGGTACTATTATAGGTAGAAATTTTGCGCCTTCCTACCTATTAGAAGCATGCATAAAACGAAAAGTTTCTTGGAACCCCACCCAAATGCAATTCTAGATCCGCCACTGGTTACATCACTACTAAACTCGGGTTCAACATTGAATAATTAAATAAATAAAGTATCTTCCCGTTTTTTAATGCCAGAATAGAACATTCAATCCGCGAAGTCTGACCGCGTCTAACAGGCCCATTTTATGTTTGTTTCCATATTCTACAAAGCATATATATGATTATAATATATCATTTATGTCGAAGAATATGTCTAATTAAGTTCCTCTTAATAACTGTCTGATAATCGCACAGATCGCACCCGAACGACTCCACTTCCCCCGGCTTAGCGTGCCGAAGGAGGTGCATTTTAAAACTGCTCTTATGAGCCGTTCTGTGATTACAGAAATCACATTTAAACATCCTTACTTCGTCCGGGTTCTTATGGCGAGTAAGGTGCCTATTCAAATCTCCTTGACGGAGCGTTTGATAATGACATTGATCGCATTTCAGCCAAGCCAGTTCCTGGGGATTCCGATGGCGATTGTAGTGCGTTTTGAGATCGTTTTTCCAAAACGTTTTATAATCACATTTATCGCACCGATATCTGGGGATTTCGTCGTGATCTTTGTGCCGGAGAAGATGCTTCGCCAAATACTCTTTATGGGTCGTTCTAAAGGAACATTGGTCGCATTTTATGTTCTCGCCTTCCTCCCGACTTTTGTGTCGAAGGAGGTGCTTTTTTAAATACCGCCTGTGACTAGTTTTAAAAGGACAATAATCACAGTTTAATTCATCTAATTCCTCTGGTTTCTTATGCGTACGGGAATGCGTGTCCAAAGAACTTTTTCGAACAGTCTGGTAAGTGCACAGCTTACATTGTAAAATAATTTTCTCTGGGTCCAAATGTTCAAGAGCGTGCTTTCTTAAACTATGCCTTTTCAGTGTTTGATAGGTACATCTGGTGCATCTAAATATTGTTGCTTTTGGCGGGCTTTTGTGAGTTGAAAGGTGCGTTATTAAACTATTTTTGTCAACAGTTTTATAGCTGCAGTGATAACATTTTAATACGTCATTTGGCTTTTTCCGTTTTTGTTTTCTGTGACCTGATGACGTACTAAAAGACAAAAATTTCTTTTAACCTTCATTAAAAAAAAAAAAACACCGGACGACAAAACGCATCAGAAATACTAAAAATAGTTGAACGAAATCGAATAATTTACGACTTTTTCCTGTCATTCCTCAAAATATTCAGAGAATTATTTGGCTGACAGAATATTCATTATGCTCCTAGTAAAAGTAAAACCCTGATTTCTTACTTAGCTTTCGCGGCAGTCGAGCAAGCCTTCTCTTGGGCCAAAGTTTCTTTCTTTTTATTAGTGTCATTTTTCCAGTAGTCCAATCCTGTAATGGAAGGGTTCTCGTCATCATATCTGAAAAATATATTTAGGTTATTTACACGGACTCCTAAGCAAGAATAGTATAATATGCTAAAAGTTTTGAAACTGACTCTTTTCACATGAGTGAGACGTTTGTGGGTCTAAGCCGAAGGCGAAGGCCATAAATCGAACTATATTATAGTGTGAAATAGCTATTTGTTTAACTAGGGAGGAAAGTGGCATTTTTCCTCCCACATGTGAGGTTTGCAAACGCAAAGGGAGGAAACGACTCTTTCACCAGTGTAAAACATATGATTTTTTCTAACACCTCCGCAAAAACCTCCAAATAATTTAAAAAAAAATACTGTTTTCAAATACCTAGTTATTGTTGACACATTTTTATTTAAAAATGCTTAAGTTAGGCGATCTTATATATTTCAATAAATACAACATATAAGCTCATTTCAAATGCTCACTAACAAAGCTAAACTCTTTAATTAAAGGAAAGAACATTTTTTAAAAATTCAATTATCTAGTTAATCTAGTTGCTTCGAGACATCTGCAGTCGTATCTAGGTACATATTATATTAACGTAGTAACGCATAAATAAACATAAAACATTTTTTAAGTCCGCTTGACGTCTGTTTCAATTTTTCGCCGTTTTAATAAATTTGTATCCAAAAATGAAAGATTTAGATGCAAAAGGAGAAGATTTCAACTTACAGATATACAGGAAGATGCAAAATACAACATAATATAAATTTAAAATAAATAAATTACCTGTACGTGAAAATTTATTTAATTTTTTTACTTTTCCTCTCTAGGGAGAAAAAAATAACTTTTCCTCCCTAGGAAGGAAAACTGCCCCATTCAAACCTAAAATTAGGGAGGACAAGTAAATTTTCAAAGAGGGTGTTAGAAAAAGGTATTTTCAAACGTGTTGTACACTATATTTTTTCTCCAACTACAGCAGTGATATTTTGTGCATTACATCAGATGCTAAATTATTTCGTTATGAGTCATTCTTTTACAAATCGTACGCCTAAGAATATTCATGTTATTGTATTAGAGAAAACGGTAACACTTTTGAGCAAATTTTGAAAATAAACCTCAATGTTAGTTAAATGTTTCTATTCATTTGTTTCAAATCATTATATCACGGCCTACTATGAAATATTATACCTCTTTTTTAATTGTAATAATCGGAAGTTATTAAAAAAGATATTTATATACCAACAATTATATAATTTTGAAAAGCTTACGAAAAAAGCAATCGAATTAAAACAAAATATAAAAAAGTGCAACTTTGGTTTTTATCATCAAATTCATCCCTTCTAGAAAAAAAATTACTACGCCACTGGATTCTACGTAAAACACTATACTAATCATTACCGATAAGTTAAAAGGCAATTTTGAAAATGACACATTTTCAAAATCGCCCTTATCTCCGAAACGAAGAGAGCTATGAAATTCTGTTTGTAGCATCAAACGTTTCACGAACAAGTAACACAGTATTGCGAAAACTAGTGATGGGGATCATCCGGATGAAAAATCATCCGTCATCCGGTTATCAAAATATTCGGAACATTCCGATTATTAACGGAAATGTTCGGATAGTAAATAATCGGTAAAAGTAGCGCCTACCTGCGATCTGCGATGCTGTCACTCGGCTCTCGGCGACTACGACTGTCCGGAACGTCGAGCTCGAGGATCGCTGCGATTAATAGTCGAGCTCGAATAATATTCGTCGTGTTTAGATTCTAAACACGATGGATGACGGATGATTTTTCATCCGGATGATCCCATCCCCATTTAGATACGGAATTTTCGATTGATGAATGATTCCATGGTTTATATGTTTATTTTATTCTTTATTATGCGCTGTGGAAATCAGTATTTCAAATTTCAATTACGAGAGGCAGATCATCAGCTCTTATCGGTAATCTTTTTTTATCTAGTTAATAGGATTAATTTATCGAAAATTCTTTTTCTTAACATTATTGTTTTGCTTGACTGGGAATAGATTGCGGAGCAGTGTTGCCAAATCTCTTTAATTTTCATATTATATTTACAATTAATATTATACTATTTTGAGCTTGTAAGAGTTTTGCTTTGGATGGGTTGTAAAAAATATTTTTATTTGTATAGTGTCATGGAACTTTCACACATAAAATTATATTGTAAAATTTAAGAGTTTTTTTAGGATTAACGTCTGATTTTTCTATAAGTGGAGAGGAGATAAGAAAATAATTTACTCAAAAGACGTATCTACTGAGAAAAATATATTTATTAAGTAACAAAAATTAGAATTCGAACAACAAAAAAAGCAAACAAAATTTTTAAAAGTCCGCTGTTCTTTCCCGAACCCCGAAACGGACGAAGCCTTACAGATGATGCCATGTTGACAATCGCAGGGCAGATTTTATTATTAATAGTTTTATTCTCGCATTTAAAGTTACTTTTTTAATTTTAATTATAGGCATCATATTATGTTGTTGCTTGTAAGCACTCTCCTTTGTCAAGAACAATATTTTGTATTTGTGTAAATAAATCGGCAACACTGCAACACCGCATCACATCTGATAAATTTGTATTGCCGGTTGTTTGAGTTGTTTCCATCTCAGACGCGATTATCATTCGGATGATCATCCGGATATTAAAATACTCGGAGGCCGAGTTTCCGGTTATTGAAATCATCCGATTATTCCCAACACTAGCGAAAACCGCAGCTCTCTATCTTTAAAGATAACCGAGATGCCCTGCAAAAGTATCAAACCCTTACATCGTGCGCGACATGCGGCGCACGCGCTCGAAATTAATAAATATCTTTAGTTTAGACCTAATAGACTCTACTTTTATTATTGAAATTTATAAATAACATAACTCGCAAGATAAATTTAAAAAAAAATCCCGATACACGTGTCGATTCAAATAATGGCAATTTGGTGAATTTCTTCAATTAGTAGAGAACTTTTTTAAATTTTTGTGTTTAGGATGTTGGGGGGGGGGGGGGGGCTGCTGTGTGTTTTTAGGTATTTTCAGAGCAGTTGCAGAAAAAAGTGCTTTGCTTTGTCCGTAAAATGAGTTTCATTGAGATCGGACTGAACCACGGTTTATGAAGGTATTCTGGGGTTTAAGATTAAAAAATTACTTAAAATTTGCACTTTCTAATAGTGAGGTACTACATGTACAGTGGTGTCAAACGAATTGGAAACGATAGCTAATGATACTTTTAATTTTTCTTACAAAGTAATCAGTTAAAAATATTTTGAATATTCTTTTAACGCTTCTATTTTTATGGTGTATATTTATTATTTTTTGCAAAAAAGTTGAAGATTGATATTTATGAACAATTTCTATTTTTTAACTCTCCTAAATAAACCATACCGTTGACAGGCAAACTAATTGGAAACGATAAATTTTATGTAGAAAAATCAAGCAGGCTTATTTTAAAATTGATATTCGTGACCACAGAGCTCTAGTGTGTTGTCAACTCGTGTTTACGTTAGCTATTAATAATCATTCATCCTTCAAAGTACTGCAAATATGGGGTCGCAAAAAAGTTGTAAGGAAAATAAAAGACAAAGCATTGTTAATCTGCATAGGACAAGTTATTTGTATCAGAATATTACCGAGTCATTTCAAAAAGGCTTTTATGTTATTTATCATATTAGAGTCCATGGAACAACTAGAAATGTTCTTGGAAGCGACGTTCCAGAAAAACTGGTGCGGAAATAGATTGTCGTATTGTTCGCACTTCTAAGGTAGACCCACTGAAATTAGCAGTTGATTTTGGAAATAAATTTTCGTTGAAAATCCAAGAAAACACCCTGTTTATTAATTAATTTGATTGATTTTTTCAACATCTTAGTTTAAGAACAAGCAGAAGCGTTTCTCGAATGTCACCAACAAATTCGACAATTTCTTGACATTTACACCTTCTCCGGACTCTTCCCGTTGATGCACTGTATAATACACCCGATTTAAGAAGATAGTATCAAAATTATGAAATAAAGTTTTAGTGAAAGCGCCCATTATGTGGCATTCAAGGTACCTACCTGGTGTCTACATCAATTAAGCCAACAATTGCTTCATTCACCTCATAATCATTCAATGGTTCTTCTACTCTAACGGTATTTATTTTCATAAAGTCTAGTAAAGGAACGAACTGATCCAAATGACTTTCCTCGACACATCTGAAAAATATTTTTATTTGTTACCCTATAAGCACTATATTATTTATTAATGTAAACCTATATTATTTCATTTCAGTTTACATCGCGGTGGCGCCCCTGTAAAGAAGTCGCGGCGCACCGGGGCGCCACCGCGCACACTTTGGGAACCACTGTAAAACGGTAACAGATACAGTCAATTTTAAATTATGGCAAAATTGCTCATTTCTAAGCTCATATGTTTGACGTTCAGAAATTTGTAACATTTCTAATACTTCCGGAGACATTAGTCTCGGTATAAACCCAAAAATTTACAAGGTAATTTTTAGGGAGCAAAACAAAAAGTACTTCTTGAAAGCACATTTAATTTTTTTCTTTTTTTTTATCTGTATGTAGACTTCAAGCCTAAATACTAATGTACCATGAGCGTATGAAGAGAAGGGCAATGTAATCTATTGACACGGGATTTAAAGCGACTGGAGGTTGGGAGGGAAAGGGAAAACATCTGCAGGCAATGTGCCATAATCTGGAGACCCTAGGTATAAATGAGCGAGAGAAGTGGGATGTTCTAGGCTTTTGTAGCTGGGCACTTAAGAGATACATACGTAACGCGCTTCCTGTTGTTCTCTTAGGAACAATTAAGGGGGGAATTACAGCAGCTAGTTCTTCAGAGAACAATCCTTGGAAAAAATCTCCAACAGAGCGGCGATGAGATAGAGAAGGGAGTTTTCTTGTGAGGATTGGGTCATTGAGGTGTTGAATGGCTCTCTTCTGGGTAGAATCAAGGATGTTGAGTGTCGAAGGTGAAGCCGCTGCCCAGATGTGGGAACAGTACTCTATGTTAGGCTTTATTTGGGAAACACAGAGTGTGTAAGCTGGAAGGGGAGAAGTATTTTCTGGCGCGAAAGAGTAAACCAAGCTTTTTTTACCTGATGTGGCTAATTGAAGTAATGTTTGTGCCAGCTGAGATCATGTTCGAAAGCAAAACCAACAAGATCGAACGTTTCATTGTTTTGTAGGGCTTGGACATTCACGTGGATAGAGTAAGTGTTGCCGGATTTCTTCCGTGACAGAGAGCAAGACTGTGTTTTGGAGGGGTTGAACTGAATAAGGTTTACTTGAAGATCTTGCCGATCTTGGGAAAGGGCTAGGTGCATAGATCTGCGTCTATTAACCAGCTCTTCATTCGAGACTTGTCTGGAAAAATGAATGTTGGAGTGAAGAGTGCGATCGTCAGCGTAATAGACGGAGAGATAGCGTACCTTTTTTTCTTCTACAATGGATGAATTATTCCGAAAAATGTTCTATCCCCACTAACGATCGTAAATGCCTCACCGCGGAAAGCCGCATGGAAGATGAAAGTAAGTGTGAGCGTTGAAAGTTGGGAAATTCTCAAGTTTCTTAAGGGGTTATATACAGTTAGGAGGCCTAAAAAAAGCGATTTTTCAAGAATTGTTCCTGAGAAGACGGTTAAATTCAGTAATGTAAAAATTTGTACACTTATTATGGTAACGTTTAACTGTATTTTAAGATTTTTGTATTTGTAAAAATAATAATTTGGAAAGCTGCTATAGCTGATCTCCAGGAGGTCCTCTCAAAAAAGGCATCTTGCGGTGACCACGTTATCTCTGGACTGGAGCATCTAAAATGAAAAAACCAAACGGATTTCGTTAAAGCGATGTATAATCCTATAATTAATCGAAGGAATAAGCAAAATAAAATTGTGACAAAATGGCGGCTTCTCAAAAAAATCGATTTGTGACCAAAATTTTGGCCTTAAATTGTTTATACAAAAAAAATATTTATCGGTGAGATAAAACCTTCGATTAATTACTAACAAATATACTTAAGAAGCTTGTGTTAAACTTTGAGACTGATCGGTTCAGCCGTTTCCGAGAAATCTTGGTCACCGACTTTCAAAACACAGTTTTGAGAAAAACGCGTTTAAAGTTTGAAAAGCACTTTACATAGCGTACAATCGCTCTGACACGTCTTTACAGACGGCACATATGATACAAACTGCCAGATGTTGGATGTTGCCTTGGTCCAAAATTGTATTGATAGTGCATGCATACCTATACGGAAGGAACTTCACCAAGAGAGACTACATTATCATCTTTCTTGATTGGAGAAACGCGAGAATTGGCCAGGGCTTCGACTCTGGACAGCTCCGGGACTTCTTGTCATGGAGCCTTAAAACCATTATTATGTTTGTTGGAACTCCTTACCATCCTAACAATAGCTACTGAAATGAAAGAATATACAAATTTAACATGGATATTTTGATCCATATCTACAGCTCTTGCTGCACTGTCCCCTTCATTGACTCTGAGAATTTGAAGGAATCCTGGAGTGCCCATTTCTCCTATTATGAAAAGGCAGAAATAATACAGTGGCTGAGTGCAAAATACCTTAGACCTGGTTTGTCACATCCTGAAAATCGGCACATTGTGGATACTGAGACACTGAATTTGGAGAAACGCCTAGCAGCATTGAGGGGCCAACGGAGCGCGCGGGAAGATTTGAATGAGGTTGAAGTTTTGGACAGGTCTTTTTTAGAGAGGGGACCGAACAGTACGGCGGGGAGGAGGGTGGGATAAATCATTACTTGCTACCACCTCGGCCACATCGGAGACCAACCCTGCATAGAAGAGACTCTACTCAGAATGCCGCGAAGCGGGAAGGTGGTCCGAGGGTAAACATACTGCATCTAAATGTACAGTCACTGTGTAATAAAGTCCATGAACTGGAAGCATATCTGACAGATAAAAACATTCATGCGGTATGCTTGACAGAACATCATTTAACGGAGGAGGAGATGAGTACATTCAAACTAATGGGCTATAACCTGGGTGGTTCTTCTACTCGTAAGCGGTTCACTGGGGGCGGGACAGCTATTTTTGTTGCTGATGGAATGCGGTTTTCAGCGAGTGACACTCTTGTATCCTTTAACATTGAAAAGTGTATAGAAATATCTGCAGTTTTACTTGAATTGCAAAAAATCCTAATAATTGTTGTTTACAGATCACCCAGCGGTGGTTTTGGCGCCTTCTTGGATGCGGTCGAGGGTGTTTTGCATGGGGTGGATGCTGGGGCGAGAGTTGTCCTGGCAGGAGATTTTAACGTACACTTTGGTACAAACGAAAAAGAAAATTTGCTGCTCTGTGATCTTTTTGAAAGTTATGGCTACCAGCGCACTGTCATGACAGCGACGCGGGGTGGCTCCTGTCTGGACAATGTCTTCATAAATTTCGGTGCATCCAATTTTAACTTATATATAGTGGACTTGAACTTCTCTGACCATCTTGGCCAAGTAATTGAGATGTATGTCGAAGCGGAAGTCCCGCAACAAAAAATAAGTAAAATCTTTAGACCTATAACTCAAATTGGATTATACCAATATTATAACTTAATAGAACAAATATCCTGGGATTTTATACAGGATGATAAATTAAACTGTGAAAATAAGTTTAAAGTTTTCATTGATCTGCTGGAGAAAGCATTCCTGCAGTCATTTCCCGAAAAATTCTACCGGGTTCAGAAGAACAAACCTAACCAGGTGATGTGGTTTACCGGACCACTTCGATGCATGAGGGAGCATCTGGGACTCTTGAGTGATATTGTTAGGCAGTACAACCATCCTCGAGATAGGGAAATCCTCAGAAACTTTAGAAAACATTATCGTCAAGCAATCAAAGAAGCTAAAAAGGTAGCCAATGACAACCTGATTGGGACCGCCAAAAATCCAACAAAATGTATAGTTTTGCCAGAGTTACCTGAATCTCATAAATCTAAATTATTAAGATTTAAGTGGTATAAAAAGCCAGACAAAGGCCTGCCGCTCATACCCGGCCGTGTCTCGTGAAGGGACACCTGCAGCGACGATTCGTTTTGTCTCTTTTCCACTAAGGGTAATATTATATTGGCGCATGCAGAGGAGGGAGTCATTTTATTATAATTAAGACGTTACGTAGACAGATGCTCGTTTGGAACATGATTTATGTGATATCGGCACGGCTGCGTCAAAGGTGTCGGCTTCGTTACCTTTTTTTTGCGGTTTCACTTAACTTTAGTTAAAGTATATGTGGAACATTATAAATGCTCAAAGAAACCAAAAATTAGAGCATGAAAATACACCTATTAGTGTAAATGAATTTAACCTCTACTTTAGTAACACAGCAGATAACCTTCTGAATGGTATCCCGGAGGATCATGATCCGCTGTCTGTGTTGGGGTTCCTGGATGTTCCAAGTATGGGCTTTGGTTTTGGGGATGTTAGTTTTAATGAGGTCAGGGAGATAATTGGTAAGCTAAAAAATAAAAAATCTTATTATTGTACCCCTGACAAAACTAATAAATATGTGTATAAGGGAGAGTGTTTTCCCCAGGTCCTTAAGCTGGCTATTGTCATCCCAATTTTTAAAAAGGGAAACAGAAGCGATATTTCAAACTATCGCCCTATATCGCTTCTTCCAATCATATCTAAGGTGTATTAAAAATTGATAACCAAGAGGATCGTACAATATTTTGAGAGCAGTGGTCTCTTTTCTGATGCTCAGTTTGGCTTTAGGCGGGGTAGAGGCACTGCTATGGCAATGTTGGACTTGCTATCTGGTATCATGGATAGCTATGAAAGTCTGGAATATAACTCAGTTCTATTGTGTGACCTCAGTAAAGCGTTTGATTGTGTGTCACACAATCTACTGCTGGAAAAATTAAAATATTATAACTTTACCACTGGAGGTACTGCCCTAATAGCATCCTATCTTCGGGATCGCTATCAGATGGTTAGCTTAGACGGCAGGTTATCGTCGAGGCGACTTGTAAGTGTGGGGGTGCCTCAAGGATCAGTTCTGGGTCCTGTCTTGTTTCTAATCTTTATTAACGATTTACCCTTGGCTGATCACCTGGCAGGCTCATCCTTGAGATACACCCTATTCGCGGACGATACCACGATCTCTTTGACTGAGACAACATAAAGAGAAGATCGAGTGATGCTCAGGCGAATGCCGAAAGGTGGTTTAACGCAAATAAGCTGTCACTTAATAGAAACAAAACATGATATTCTCACTGAGAGATATTGCAGATTTGAATAGTATAAAAAGCGTAAAGTTCCTTGGAATTTATTTAGACCCTAAGCTTCGATGGGATGCCCAGATTGACTATATCTCGGGTCGGCTCAGGAGCGGTGTCTTTGTTCTGCGGGGCCTATCGGGGTGTGTATCTCGGGAGACAATGAGAACCGCGTATTTTGCGCTCTTTCACTCGGTGATGTCCTACGGCATATTTGCATGGGGGGGGGGGGGGGGGGGTGCAGCGCAGTCCGCACGAGTCTTCGGACTGCAGCGTAGAGCCGTCAGAATTATTGGTGGACTGGGTTACAGGGACGAGTGCCGGAATGCTTTTGTTCAGTATGAAATATTAACACTAGCATCAGTATTTATATTAGAGAACTTACTTTTTGTTAAAAAAAAGGGAATGCCAGTTTAAAAAGCATAAAGACCTTCATAGTCACGACACCAGGCATAAGGACAACCTGGTAACTTGTTACTCTAGACTGGGAAGGTGCCAAAATCGCCCCGAATTCCTGGGCCTAAAGCTTTATAATAAACTGCCCCGCGATTTGAGAGCTCTTTCAATTTTAAATTTTAAAGATAAAGTCAAAGAAATATTGGCGAGGAATGCATTTTTCAGTGTTGCGGAGTTCTTTGAGTCCGAAGTTGTGTGATGATTTGATACTCTGTAGTGTTGTACTGTTTGTTCACATTTGTATTTTATAACAATTTATTTCTCTTGTTTTACTGCGTCTACTATAAAACTGTATTTTAAACCTTTAATATAATATGCGTTTTGTATTACTGACGTCTGTAAATACTTTTGTATCTAACAGCAATAAACTATTTGTATTTGTATTTACAAATATGCGTGTAACTTCGAAAATAATCGCCGGATTGCATTGAAATTTTCTGTGTGTGTACTGGAATATATGTACATTACAAAAATGAAATTAAAAAAATCGATTTTTTGAAAATTCTAACTGAATGTATCCCCTTAAATCACTCGGATATATGGCAGAAAACTTTATAGGTATTATTAAATGATGCTCTTATGGCGCCTGCAAACCGGCGGAAACTGCACTGGAGGAGAAGTGGCTGGCAGAAAGCCTTAACCCTAGGAAAAATTCGGAAAAGCTTAATAAGGTCCGCCGACATCGGTACCTTTAAATCACTCAGTATTTTTTCCTATCTAATTTTGTAACGCTGCCTTATAGAGGGACAATCATACTTTAAAATGAATACAGAATGGGTCACTCAGGAGCGTATTTAAGGGATAAAAACTGAATTTTATTGATTTTTTTCCAACAAATCCTATTTTTAGCCGACAATATTTTCGATAACCGACACCATTTTTACTATTTATTGATTCTTTTTGGGTTTATTTTTAACCGTTAATTATCTAAGAATCTCCCACTAATTTAAATATAATTATAAATAAATAGGTTTACTTGCATCGGGGAAATGCAAATTTTGAAACTTTTAAATTTTCGACCATTGCCATGCAGTTTATTTATGTCAAAATTATTAAAATATGATGTGTCAAAATTTCGCAAAAATGCCAGTTTTTGTTGCAAGATTGGAAGGTTCATGAATCGCTGAAAATTTCGCGCGGTATTGCTGCGAAATCTTAGCAAAATTAGCGAAATCGTTCAAAGCTCCAAGGAAATCGCAGTTGTCACGTTCTTGGGTCTAGTGATTAACCCCTCGGTTCTGTTATTTCGTGAAAGAATATTGTTGATTACGTTCGCGAATTTCGGCCCCTTTAAAATTAAACAAGAATATATTTACCTCTTTACCACAGTCCTCTGAAATGAAAGCCATGATGTAGAAATGTAGATAATTGGCAACATCACATCTTTGGCTGTCAACAGTAAACAGCTGATAGCGTGTCGTGCACGTACGGGTAAAAATGCCTGCCTATTTCCTAAAGTTTAACGGCCGCGGCTTTTTTTTTAATTAAATATATTATTTTCTATAATTGGCAACGATATCTATTGTTAAACAACAATTCGCTTATGTAGGTATGTGAAAAAAGGGTATAAGTCCAAAAATGGCAAAAATAAGTTATTTGTGCCAAACAAATCAAAAAGTAGTTGGCCACGCATGGGAAAAGAGATATAACTTCAAGTAGCTATGATGCTTCGACAATCGTTTTGTGTACAATGATATAAGTGATTTTGATTACCTGTTTACACATACCAAAGCTATTAGCTTTGACATTTAATGTCAAAGTGTAATTTTGCAATAAGAACTTAAATTACTATGTATAATATTCAAGAAAAGGGCAAGAGAGTGCAAGAAAATATTCATCTAACTTACCAATATCATACTGGACTAAACCAATATGTAAAAGGTTAGTAATATAGTAATGTTACCTATTTAAAATGTGTTACCACTTTTTCAGTTATGTATTTGCGAGAGGTCATCCACTAGTCGCATTACTGGTACAAATTGGCCCGCATTACTTTGCATTACTGTGCATTACCCGGCATTACTGTGCATTACCATGCATTACCCGGCATTACTATGCATTACCCTGAATTATTCTGTATTACTCCGCATTACCTCGAATTACTCTACATTACGCCCGCATTACTCTAAATACGTTATGATTATGACTGACAAAAGTAACCTTTCCAATAATTTGTATGGCAAGGGAACAAAATAACTTTTAAATGTAAGTAAAATTTTTAATATCTTAAAATATGTAGGAAATAAAATACAAGCGGATAACAAAATTCGGTTAAAATGAATATGATGACCAATATGTCGAAATCGTTGGCTATCGCAAGTCCTTTGGTGGCTTTCTATTTATGGTAATTAAGGATATTTCTATTATACAAGGTAAGTTTTTATAAATATGGAGTAAATAGTATGCTAGATGTAATAAGAAAGTATCTAGGGCAGTATCTTCAAATTTAAAATAAAAGACAAAAAGAAATCCTGGGTTATTTGGAGGGTTATTCATTTGAAAGTTTATTTTGGCATTCGCCGTAAATATTTTACTTACTATTAAGAACATACGAGGAACATAACTTTAAAAATTTCATCAACTGTATGGTAAACTTGAAGATAAAAACGAGAAGAGCTACACTGAAAAAAATATTTCATACACTGAAAAAATATTTTATACACCGAAAATATTGGAAAACATATTCCGTGGATTTAATCATAATCGGACAATGACATGTAAATAAATTAATGCATTATGAGATAAAAAGGTAGATAAGGTTTATACAGATACTTAAATAAAAAAAAATATTTTTGCATTTTTTCGAGCAGTTTTTATTAACATCAGCTTTGACGTCGGCGCACATATTTAAAGTAAACGCAAAAACATGATGTGGAAATATATTTAAAACTCAATTCAAAATAATTAAAATATACTAAAAATAAGAAAAATGCATCAAAAATAATGACGTATGTACATACTCCAGGGGTTTTAAAAAATATAATAAAAACAGCAAAAAACTCTGCATTAGTCCACATTACTCTGCATTACACAAAATTTAGAGAAAATCTGCATTACTGGTACACATTTTCGAATAGTGGATGACCCCTCATGTATTTGTTAGTTTAAATAAGAAGAACATGTGTATTCACAATTTTACTAGATTTTACAGTTCAAAGCATCTAAAATATTCTCATATTTTGTCTTGTTTCTGGCATTTTATAAATTATTTGGGTGTTTATAGCATTACAAAAGGTTCCAAAACATGTATTATTTTGATTTTATATAATTTATATTCACCACTTTCCCCTATGTGGTATTCTATATTATATAATACATATTATTACCGAAATAAAATCAGCCAAATGTGCAGTGCTGTTTGCAATGTTGCCTTTTGTGCTTCATGGCTCTCTAGAGGTTGTGTTGTAGAAGGTTGTATATTTACCCATTTAATTTTAGAGAATTAAAATCTAGATTAGTCGATCGGTTGTAAAAATAGACAATATGGGGTTCATTTTTAACAACTTCCATCTGATCGGCTCCATCGGATCAACATTTTACGTTGGAAACAGGGTTATTAAAATACTAAATTGTTTTAAGGAGCTTAGGTTCATGTTGTGTTTGGCAACATCACAGTTTATCTCTATGGGTGACCCTTTATGATGGTAAGCTTAATGTACTTTTTGTGAAAAACACCCAAAACATAAATAACTATTTTGAATTTGCAGAGCTCTTAGGTGCAAAAAATCTTGTTTGTTTTGTGCATTCATCTTAAGTATAGGTACGTTTGTTTAAAAATACTTACTTCAGCATACATTCCTTATTCACCCTGAGGTTATCTGTGAACTGGGAATAATTATTCTTTAACATCTTTGCCTTAAAATCTTTTACAAAATCAGGAAGATCTTTATATTTAGATTGTTCGTCATCAGATGTCCCGCATCCCTCCAAATTATCGGCATGTTTAGGACCCAAAGCAAATTTGTGGCTCATATTGCTATATTGATTACCTATAAAGAACAATTTTTGGTTTGTTTGTTTTGATATTTCACCGTAGACCACAGCAATAACAGGCAATTGGCTTTTTCCATTGATACCACTAGATTTGCTTTGAACGGACTGGAAACATTTTTAGAGGGATTTTTTGTTATTGTTTTGTAGACTGTATTTTCATAGAGTACGGGGCCAAAATATTTTTTCCAACGAATACTAATACAGGATTTTTTCTTGGTAAAGATTTTAGGGAGCCTAAACTATTAACTAACCCCCAAGCGGCTGTCACCACAGAACAACAGTAGTGAACACAAAGAGAACAATCCAACAACGAGAAGCGACAAAACATTCGAATATTTTGTTTCACAGAACAACAGGCAGGGCTGCCAACTGACCTTTACTGATTTACTCCCAAAACTTTCCTGGATTACTCACAATTACTCACAACTTCAACATATCAATATCAAGACACCCTTTTTTTGTATAAACCGTAAAACACCGTAGGTATATTTGTTAATACTAATAAGTGGCAACTGATGGCGCTTTTGTTTTTATTTTACTACTGTGCAATGTTGCTAAACATCAAAAGCTGCGGCTCGTCGGGGTAGGCAAGGTAGGCGGCGCCTACCCTTGATTATTCTGTCCTCCGCTACCCTTTGATAGTAAAACTACAACCACTTTCCAGTAGAAAGACGGAAAAAATATATAATAATAGTTATACTAATTTAAATAATGTCTTGTATATTTTGCTTACATCTTATATTACGGTATCTTCCATATGTATATAATATATACCGTATCGCACCGCAAAAACTCCCAAGGGTAGGCGCTCTATCCCAAAGTCTTTTATTTGTGTTCGGCACGTCAGTTCTACATTGAAAACGCAATCAAAAACCAGCGCTGGCGTGGTAGCAAAACCAAAATAAAAGCCGTCGGTTAGGCGGAATCTTCGTTCGCCTTCGCTACTGCTCGTGGTTCAGTTCAATACGACTCGATAAATTATCCCCCAGTGCGAATCAGTAGATGACAGATTATTCAGATGATCATTCATTATTTATGAAAGTTTATTCAAAATAAGGGATTTCAGCTGCATTAATTTTTGTTTTTGGATTGTTGCTTTTACTTCAGTTGGAAGACATTTTTCTTGCTTGAAGAGGATTAAAACGTAGAGTAGAAATTCAATGAAAAATGACCGTTTATCGTCGCTTGCCCTTATTTCAATTGAAAATGAATTGTTTTGCTCCGTACAAAAATCAGATGATTTTACGGAAACGATTATAACTAAATTTTCATTATTAAGAGATAGACACATTAATTTAATTTATAGAAAGTAACAAGGCACTAATACACTTTTCTGTTACACAAAATTTGATTTTTAAGATATCAATTTTTTAAGAAAGTATCTTGGATTTTAGCATGTTTTTATATTTACTTTCATATTTGTTATCACCAGTAATTTCTGTGAGGTTAGGGCTAGGCTGTGAGGGGAGGAAGAGGCCTAGGTTGCGCTGTCGCCTACCTAAGCTGGGAGGGCACGAGCCGCCACTGGTGTTGGTAGGGTTGCCAACTCGGAAGAAAGCCAAAGTAGGAGCGCTTTCACCATTTTGAAAGGAATATGTTTGTGTAAATCGCTCAAGATACAGGAGGGGAATACCCGAGACGCTGCGACACCTAGTGTTGCAAGTTGCAGTATCAAACAATATACTACGTGAATATACGTTGATCTCTCGATTACTCACAATTTACTCACAATTGCCACTTACTCACAAAATTACTCACAGACCAGCAAATTACTCACAAATGTGAGGAATTACTCACAAATTGGCAGCCCTGACAACAGGTAAGAATCGTTAAGTGCGTGCTAATTATATTTCGGCGCTTCATTCTTCATAGATTACTTCACTTGTAGTAGTGCTATTTGGTGCTAGATGGCGCCAAGGCGTTTAAAGAAATTAAAATTTCTCTAGGCAACTCACAATACGCTGACATCTGTCAACTCACTTTTGCTTTTGGCGCTCGAATGGACAGGCGTTTTTGGCAACGTAGGTCAGATTTGGCCCCAATTTGTAAGTATATTAATTAAAATCCTCTTGTTTCTAGGTTTAGGACATGGGTAGGAAGAAAGATTCTCGTAACAGATCAAGGTCGAGGTCTCCTCGCAGTTCTCATTCTGGGTCTCACAGACCTCATTCTAGGCCTCGCAGATCTTATTCAAGGTCTTATTCGAGATCATACTCGAGTCAAAGGTCCTTTAAAGAGGTAGAGGATCGCCTATTACGCCTTGAACAAAAGTTTCAGCGCAAGCGATCAAGGACTGAGTCGGATTATCAAAGAAAAAGGAGCAGGACTTCATCCCCAGTTCCGTTCACCCCTCGTCTAGATAGCCCGCCAAACAGGGCATCTAGAGATTCCTCGGTACTCAATTATGACTCTGATTCCAGGTCTTTACAACGTGGCCCGTTATGTAGAGGCACGGCCCGACCATTGGATAATTCCGAGGATCTCACTGACAACAAAGAAGACGATGTTCTTGTAATACAGGACATTGATGTTGAACTATTAAATACTCTGACAATACTGAGACAAATGTTCCAAAGAGAACAGAATTGCATCCAGCCTTTGCTGTTAGATGGGAAAACATAGTAGCAAATGGCCTAGATAAAACGGTCAAGGAGGAGCTACTTAAAAAACATCCTACACCAGTAAACCTCATAACATTACAGGCTCCTGAATTGAACCCAGTGATCCAACAAATTGTATCATTGAATACTTTAAAAAGGGATAAATATCAAATGGCTGCGCAGGCACAGTTAGGCAGTGCTGTAACAGCCTTGGGGATTACTATTGACAGGATTTTAAAAGATAACAATGATGTAGGTAAAGACTTGTTGCCAAGTTTATCAGATCCGGGTAAGTTATTAAATGACTTGCACCATACTTCCTCATTAAGTCGAAGGTATTATATTATGCCTCAAATAACAGATAAAACTCTAAAACAAGTTCTTGCAACCAGCAAGGTGGATACTAAACTATTCGGTTCAGATTTTAATGAAAAATATAAGAGTGCTAAAGAAATGGAAAAGAGTAGTAAGGCTCTTAAATTAGAAGCAGGAAATCAAACTGGAAAATTAAGAGGGGCTCAGCCAGTCTCACAGCCTAAAAATAAAGAAAATTCTTTAAACTCAAAGGGCCCGTTTCGACGCTGGAGAGAGACGAAACAACAGGGGCCAATATCTCAAGGCTACAGGTACAAAAGGAGCAGCCAGAATTACAGACGTTAGAGGTAAGTAAACCAGCTGGCCGACTGAGATATTTTACAGAAGTTTGGAAGGGTCTTAGACCAAGTCCAATAATATTGCAATGGCTGAAAGGATATAAACTAAATTTTAATAAGAAACTTGCTAATATTGAAAGACCCATAGTTCGTCAACTTTCAGAGTTGGATAGGTCTGCTGTTGCTGAAAGCATCAAAGATCTTCTAGATCTGGGAGCCATAATATCAGGTCAGCATGTTAAAGGGCAATTTTTGTCACCCTTTTTTCTGGTCAATAAGCCCAATGGTAAAAAGCGTTTTGTATTAAACTTTAAAAAACTGAATGAGTTTATTAAAAACGATCATTTCAAGATGGAAGACTGGAGAACAGTCGCAAAACTTCTGCAGAAGAATTGGTTTATGACATCGGTGGACATTAAAGACGCTTATTTTTTAATCCCCATCGATGTCACATATAGAAAATTTTTACGCTTTTCTTATAATAATTCCATCTTTGAATTTACATGTTTGCCATTTGGCTTATCTAGTGCCCCTTATGTGTTCACAAAGATCATAAAACCAGTTATTTCTTTCTTACATCAACAGAACATAGCTTGTACTGCATACTTGGATGACTTTTTAATACTCGCTGAGTCTGAAAAAATTTGTAAAGAAAATACAGCGACAGTAGTTAATTTATTGCAAGATCTTGGGTTCTTAATTAATTTTCAGAAAAGCTCTATTTTTCCCCAAAAATCATGTAAATATCTTGGTTTTATTTTTAATTCTAAAAATTTAACCATAGAATTACCAGAAGATAAGAAGCTAAAAGTCATTAACTCAGTCAGAAAATTAATTAACTTACAATCATGTAAGATTAGTTTGTTTGCACATGTTATTGGGTTACTAGTATCCATCCTACCAACAGTTAAATACGGCTTACTTTATATTGAGAAATTAGAGAGGGAAAAACTAGAAGTACTTAAAAAAGTCAACCAAAAGTACAATAAAAAGATGTTAATTAATCATTCAATTATCCTACAGGATCTAAACTGCTGGCTAGGGAAAATTCCACAAGCGTGTCAAAAGATAAGAGATGATGTTTTTCATTTAGAGATATATACTGACTCTTCTAAAACTGGTTGGGGTGTCTCTTGCGAGGGGGAGGAGACCCACGGTTGGTGGAGCAGCACAGAAAAAGATATGCATATTAACTATCTGGAATTATTAGCTGCCTTTTATGGTCTAAAATGCTTTGTAACTTCAAAATTTTTTTCTTGTAATGTACTCTTAAGAATTGATAATGTTACTGCCCTATCGTATATTAACCGTATGGGCAGTGTTAGGCATAAGCATTTAAATACACTGGCTCGATTAATATGGCAATGTTGTGAGGAGAGAGACATATGGTTGCATGCTACCTATGTCCCTACACATAAAAATTTAGCTGATAGGGGGTCACGTATGATTTCTGAGGAAACTGAATGGGAATTGTGTGACTCAGCTTTTAAAATTATAAAGAAAACTTTTGGCACACCCTCCATTGATCTTTTCGCAACAAATGCGAATAAAAAATGCTCAAAATATGTCTCCTTGCTTAAAGACCCATTCTCAGTAGCAATAGACGCGTTCACCATTTCTTGGAAAGAAATGTAATTTTATGCATTTCCTCCATTTGCTTTAATGGATGGATGCCTTTTAAAAAATATCATTCATGATAAAGCATGTGGTATTTTGGTGGTGCTTCATTGGCCCTCCCAGGCTTGGTATAAATTATTTAATAAACTTTTAGTTGAGAAACCTTTATTTTTTGGACCTGATGATAACCTAGTGTCTCCAATTTTTAGGAAAACATTCCCCTTGCCACAGCTTACCCTGGCTGTGGGCAAATTATCAGGGAAGCTTTCAGACTAAGAAATATCCCATACCAGAGCATACCAGTATTTTTAAAGTCCCTCTGTACTAGCACCAAAAAACAGTACAACACAGTATACAAGGTATGGTGGGAATATTGCCATAAGAATAAGATTTCCATATACAGAGCATCTATACCTGAAATTATTTTATTTATGCAAGAGCAACTAAATAATAATGACTTTAAATACGGCTCGTTTAACAATATTAGGTCAGCGCTTTCCTTAAATTTGCCAGGGGAAATAGGAAATATCCTCATATCATAAGATTTCTTAAAGGAATTTCCAAGATTAGACCTCAACGATACAGGTATAATGTAGTTTGGGACCCACAGGTCTTACTTCAACATATGGAAAAGATTTTTCCACAAAGTATCTTTAGAATTATTGTCTAAAAAGTTAGTTGCTCTGCTAGCCCTTGTAACAGCACATCGATTCCAAACTCTTTCTTTGATAAAGGTACAGAATATAATATTTTCCGCTGATGGCAGTGTAACTATTTTCATCACAGATAACATAAAGACGTCTGGCCCTGGTAGGGACCAACCCTGTCTACAATTTCAAAAATTTGAGGAAAAACCAGAAATTTGTGTATTGCAGACTCTAATCGATTATATTTTTAACACACTTTTTAATAGTTTAAGGTCTTTATTTTCGCAAAATACGCCACAACTTAAAATAATCCCTCACGCCACGTCGAGCTGTCCCTCGAAAGTACCGCTCCCTCCTCTCTCGTTCGCCCGTTCGCCGTCAGAGGGTCCAACGCTGCCATTCTTCTGCCCAGTCCGCCGTTGCCACCTTGTCGCCGGATTCTTCACCTTTTACAGTCGGCCATCCTGCAAAAATTAATGCCCTCATTAATATAAATCAACTTTCTAAGAGATCAATCAGATCTTGTCGATCCGTGATCTCGTCATCACTATCAGTGTTGCTTTCGCCATTCTCACAATCCCCAGATGTAGTACTACAGTAACGCCTCAGGGAATCAATTGCCACAACCGCCCTGAAGGTTTTATACCCTCTTACGCCTATAACAGCTGTTATAACATACCTGTCATGACCCAACACTTTTGCTATACGATAGGGGCCATCGTACTTATTAATCATTTTTCGCCTGAACATGTGCCCGCCTTTCGCCATAGCACTAAATCACCCCTGTTATAGGGATTGGTTGCAACCTTTCGCCTTCGATCATATCGAGCTTTCATAGCTCTACTCGCCTTGGTCAAGTTTTCACTCGCCTTAGTGCGCCGTTGGAGCAAGGCCTCCGTTATCGCCTCAAAGGTGTCCGTATCGCCTTGTGCTAAGTTTGTCTCTTGCACATCACCAGTCAGCTCTGCATTTGTTCCACTTGTTTGAGTAAACATCAGTTGTGCCGGAGAGAAGCCAGAACTTTGATTTGCTGTTTGATTCATACCCCATATAATTTCTGGAAGCTTCTCATCCCAAGTCACTTCAGATGCTGCACTTGCTTCAATCGCATTCAGCAAAGTGCGGTTCTGGCGCTCCACTTGACCATTCGCCCTGGGTGTTGCAATTGCTTTCAGCACATGCTTAACACCCTTTTCCGCCACATACTTAGCAAACTCCTTGCTAGTAAACGCCAGTCCTCGATCGGAAATAATACGCCGTGGATATCCAAATTCGCCACCTCTCTCAATTTTTGAATAGCCTCAGAAGACCGTAAAGTCCTCGTCGGCTTCGCCAAAGTGTACTTAGTAAAAGCATCTACCACCATGAGCACATATTGATTCCCTTTTGTACTTTTGGAGAACGGGCCAACATGATCAATATGTACCGTGTGAAAGGGTATCGCCACCTTTTCAATAGGGTGCAGTAATCCTGCTGCCCGCCCATGGTCGCCTTTCCCAAGCGCACAGCTAATGCATGTCTGCACATACTTTTTGATAAACCGCCCCATTTTAGGAAACCAATAAGTTTGTTTTACCAAATTCAAACATCGTTCAACGCCCGGATGCCCAATGTCATCATGATGTCTGCGCGCCAAATTAAATCTCGCCATTGATGGAACATACAATCTATCGCCCAATAAAGTTTTTCTATATAATCGCCCATTTACTACCTTATACACCTGTTTCGCGCCTTTATCCGCCGTTCCTGCAGTCAAAGCAGTCACAATCGCCTGCGCTTTGTCGTCTTGTAACTGTACTGTTAAAAACCAATCTCACTCTGTCATAGTTACCATACATACATTTGCCGGGTTTCTACTCAAAGCATCAACATGTTGCATCTTTGCGTTCGGTCTATACTCAATTTCCATGTCATATTCCTGTAGCGACATCCACCATCGAGCTACTCTAGGTACCAGATCTCTCTTCAGCAAGGTCGCCCTTACTGCCGAACAGTCTGTTACCACCTTAAAGTGTACTCCGATTAAATACACCCTAAAACGCTTTGTCGCCTCCACTATCGCCAAAGTTTCAAGTTCATAGCTGTGCCACGCCTGCTCTGCTATTGTAGTAGCTCGGCTGTAGTAGAAAACTGGTTGTAACGCCTCATTCTCCTGTTGTTGCAGTAAAATTCCTGCCACGCCTCATTTACTCGCATCAGTATGTAGGTACTTCAGTAACAGCCTTACTGTCATACAATGCCAAAACTGGTCTTTCTGATAGCAAACATTTAAGTTTGTCAAAAGCCGCCTGCTCTGTCGCCTCCCAGCGCCATGAGATGTCCTTCTTAGTTAAATTTGTCAAAGGTCTAGCGATTATTGCAAAGCCTTTCACAAATTTCCTAAAATAACTCGCCAAACCTATAAACTGTCTAACACCATGTACGGTAGTAGGTGTAGGAAACTGTTTTACCGCCTGTACTTTCTTTTCGCCTGGACGTATACCTGCAGCACTTATTTCATGCCCCAAATATTCTAACTTCGTCTCTAAAAATTTGCACTTTGATAAGTTCAATTTTAACCCCGCTTTCGCCACCATGTCAAGAACACGTTCCAGCAGAAGTAAACCCTCTCGCAGTGTCGCCGTAGGCAGCAGAACGTCATCCATATACGCCAACACAAGATCATTCTGTAATCCTTGCAACATTTTGTTCACCACTCGTTGAAATACCGCCGGTGCATTCACCAAACCAAATGGTACACGTAGATACTCATAGTGGCCATCGGGAGTCACAAAAGCCGTCTTTGATATAGAATCTTCGTGCATTGGTACCTGATGATACCCCTGCGCCAAATCAAGGGTAGTGCAGAAACATTTTCCCGTCAATTTGTTTAACTGATCCTCCACCAAAGGCATGGGACTACGATCCTTGATAGTCACAGCATTCAGCGCTCTGTAGTCCACGCACATGCGCACATCGCCATTCTTTTTAGGTATCAACACAATGGGACTAGCATACTCCGATTCACTTTCTCTTATAACGCCACTTTGTAAAAGACTATCCACCTTATCTCTCACTACCGCCCTTTCATGCATTGATAACCTATAAGGTCGATACACCACTGGCCGGTCACTTTCAACTCTAATTTTCATTTCGCCTAACGTAGTAAGACCTAGATCAGTATCGCTACTTGAGAAACACCCTCTCATTTTTGACAGTAACTGGAGCAATCGCCGCCTATCATGCGCACCTATGTCACCTACCTGCACACATATCAAATCAAACATACTACTTTCGCCATTATCGTCATTTAAATTTGTACTCACCGCAACTTTGTGTACCTTGACAGTTGGACCTAACATCGTTGCCCTTGCCATCACTTGCCCAGCTTGCCACTGTATGGGTTGGGTGCCACAGTTTGTCACTGTCAGCACGCCAGCTGATCCGCCTTCCAAGATGTGGTTTCCGATTGCCACTAGTGCTCCGTTGCACTCGAATCGCCTTGCAGGTACCCAGCATTTCTCGCCAACATGCATGTCTTCCACCTCCACCTCCACTTGAGCCTCTTCGCCTGGGGCTACCAGAACATGCTGTAGTGGAAGCACTCGATGTGTGTTTTTTGGCCTCGACATCATCTTCAGCCAAAGTTATCAGCTGAATGAAGTCTTCCGCCTTTTGGGTAGAAGTCAACTGCGCCTCGCCACCCTGCACTGTGAGTTTGACGCCAGGGGTCGCTAACGCCGGTTGCCCTAAAAGAAGATCAGCGCCAGCAAGGTCACACTCGGCAATTAACGCCATTACAGTTAAAGGGACACCATCCACAGTGACTGGTAGCTCCGTCTCGCCCCTCACTGTGCATAGCGCCCCGCCAAATCCTTTCAGATTTACGGAAGATGGTCTAACTTTGAGGTCGCCGACTAAGTCAAAACATTCGCCCGTTATCACATTTCTCTCACTGCCCGTGTCTATATACGCCCCCAAACGCCTACCAGCCTTCATAATTGCCGATTTCTTATAAGTATTGTCACACACTTCAACAATTCTTACCTGCGCCCGCAGTTTTGTGAATGTATGGCCACCACGTGAAGAACCAGCCGCCTTTGGTCCACCGTCGCCTCTCCGGACACGAGTAGTGGTCATGTCCCGGTTGCCTGCACCGGATACACCGCTCCACTCTTGGGTTCGGACAATCCCTGCTCAGATGACTGTCTATCTGCTGGCAGTTATAGCACCGAATACCTGTCTCTGCCACCGGTCGCCTTGATATTTTCTGGGTAGTGCCACTCCCTTGTTCGCTTGTGTTACGCCTCTTGTCGCCTGTTTGCTTCTGATACCTGTCAAACGAAGACAGAAACCCAGTATACAGCTCGCCAGGAGAACTTCATTTGAACGCCCTTGCATTCCCCTGCAATTCCCTAGGGAGACCGTTAATCACACATGAAATTGCCTTTTCGTCTGCAATTTCACACCTTGCTAGCGTTGACATTTTGTCATGATAGTAATGAGTCATGGACTCGCCTTCTATTTTCACCCGCGCCAACATTTCAAGAAGTAGCTCAGCATAATCGTGCTGTCTTGGAAATGCCTGTGCAATCGCCACTTTCCACTCGCCCCATGTCTGGTCATATCGATCGAGCCTATTATACCAGCTCCTTGCAGCGCCCTGCAATTTTGCCTGCATAAAATAAGCCCGCTCGTATTCCGACCATCCATGAATACGCCCTAACTGGTCGATTTTACTGAGCCACCTGTCAACTTTGCAGTCTTTGTTATCAGGATCGAATGGTTCCAGGATCTCAGCGCCCGCCCGAGTCCTAGTCGCCTCTGAACACGAAGTGTTGCATGCCGACTCCGCCCCGTCTGCCTCGCTGCCTCCAGTTACCGCCTTATAACTACGCTCACCTGATGAGCCCGCCTTAGCCTCCAAACCAAGAGCATTCTTTCCGCCGGTTACCTGCTCCATCGCTTTAGCAGTCTCTCTCGCCACAATTTCTCGAATGCTTTTTGCTAATCCGCCTTCCAACAGCTTTGCTATTAAATTCGCCTGGTCGCCGTCTTCATTTCGTTCCACCTCGGGCTCGTAATCCAACTCTGAATCGCCGCTCAAACTTGCTGGTCTCTCTTTTTGATTTTTGTCTGCCATTTTGTTTCGTCACCTCTGATTACACAAACAGGACCGCCGAAACTAAAACTTTACCGCCTTGTTTTCACGCAATTTAATAACGTCTCGCCACTAAAAACACCACTAGCACGTAGTTTATCCCACTTCTGAACTTTTAACACACTTTTTAATAGTTTAAGGTCTTTATTTTCGCAAAATACACCACAACTTAAAATAATCCCTCACGCCACGTCGAGCTGTCCCTCGAAAGTACCGCTCCCTCCTCTCTCGTTCGCCCGTTCGCCGTCAGAGGGTTCAACGCTGCCATTCTTCTGCCCAGTCCGCCGTTGCCACCTTGTCGCCGGATTCTTCACCTTTTACAATATTAATCAAACAACTCCAATAAGAAAAGAAGATCAGGACTATCTATTTCTGAGGGCGTGTACCGTTGTCAACTTCGGTTACGGTTTTGTGTCCCGTAAGTATCGGTAATCTGAAAAGTTGACAGATTGGAAACGCAATATCTGTCATTAATGTCACCGAAGAAACCGAGCGGTTAACCAGGTTTGACAACGGTACACAGCCTGAGTTATGTAAAACCTCATAATCGCGCTTCCAGCCAGACTTTAAGTAGGTGGGTAAGAGAGATTATGAGTGAAGCGGGTATTGATACAAAGATGTTTTCTGGATACTCTATTCGTCATTCGGCAACATCGTCAGTGTACAAAAGTGGAATCTCTCTTGATGTTATCAGAAAGACAGCAGGCTCGACTAGCAAATCGCAGACTTTTGATAGGTTCTATAATAGGCCTGTTGTGAGTTCAGACGTTTTTTCATATACTGTTCTCACTAAAACATAATGTTAAATTTATTTAAGGTGTTTATAAAAACAATGTTAAATTAAACAATGTTAAAAAGATTCATAGTTTTAAGCTTATACTACTGGGCTACTGTTAAATAAACTGTAAAAAATAATAATAAAAAGAAAAACTACTTTAAACATCTACAAGTGAAGTAATCTTTGAAGAATGAAGCGCCGAAATATAATTGTACGATCAAACGAACTTGTGAAGTTCGATCGTAATGATATGAGGCGCTTCATTCGAATAGATTACACCCACCCATGTCCCTAATGAATTTCATTACCAAAGAAAATCTTATGAAGAAATTAATTTTTCCCCACAAGTTTTCTTTTTATTGTATCGCGCGCTTTGAACTAAGTGAGTTGACAGATGTCAGCGTATTGTGAGTTGCCTAGAGAAATTTTAATTTCTTTAAACGCCTTGGCGCCATCTAGCACCAAATAGCACTACTACAAGTGAAGTAATCTATTCGAATGAAGCGCCTCATATAATTACGATCGAACTTCACAAGTTCGTTTGATCGTACAATTGGTCGCAACATTTGTGAACGGTGGCGCCCTCCGTAGTAGGGTCCAAAGTATTTAAGGAGGAAGCGGGGTGTGGAAGAGAAACCACTATGTGATCTGTTAAAAGTCAAATTAATGTTTTGACATTTTATAACTTTGTTGTATAAAGTTAAAAAATATTTTCTTGTAATTTTCAGAGAAAATATAAAAAAATGTCAGTAGGGGCTATTTGCTAAAACAAGTATTTAAATACAACAAAGCATTAAATACCAAAACATCAATTAACCTTAAAGTAATACCATAGTAGAAATTTCTACTATGGTAATACAAAATTGTATTGTATTTAAAAGTAAAACAACAATGTCCTATTTTTACTAATTTCTTCATTTAATCAATATAAATCATAACGAAATGTTTATCAAGTCATCTCATAACAACACGGCTCACGTGAGAATGTTAAGGCAAGGTAAAAGTCACAATCGGGTGAAGGTTCTAATCAGATTTCTTCAGTTCCGTTAACATCACGTTGGGCTTGTGTGGAGATCCAATTCCATCGAGCATTTAACATGAAACAAACGAAAATTTCGGCAGAATCATCTTGTACACTAAGTACCTAATAGTTATTTATATCACACAAATCAGGTGCACTATTTAACTTTACTCAATAAGTGAATGGTACATAAAAAAAACTCTGGTTAAGTTTCACCTTTTTATTACTGCTATTTATTTTGCTGTCAGTAAAAATGTTGTGCTTTCTACAGTGTCCAGTAGGGCAATCCAGAGTTAAAGTGTACTCGTCAAGACGTATATGTTTATTTCCGAAGCTCAACGCAGGGATGCTACATACAAACGTATGCATACCCATTGAGAACTTGTATTCAGTAAGCTGTTTTTCAAGCTTCTAATGTCGCAAAAGTTTAGGGAAAATAAAAAAAACTTTGTTTTTATAATCCTTTGGAAAATTAGTGTAACAGGAATTCTTACATGAGTACTTAACTCTGCCAAAGGAAGAAGCTGCTATGACTGCAGCCATGATAGATCAAATACAGAGACAGTAAGATGTAGGTATGGGTGGCAAACTACAAACTGAAGTTTTCCAACAAGCAGAAAAAATACGTTAAAAAAAATATAAATTATATTGAATGTTCTGGAATTAAAATCATCTAAATAGTTACACCTAGCACGAAATATGTTTTAAATATGATTAAGAAAATGGTACTTACCAAACTACAATATCTGATTTGTCTATTTACATCTACAATAAAAAAAAGTTTGATTAAAATCATTCTTTATGACACAAAGACCACAAAACAGAAATGGCCAAATTCACTATTGCCAACTTTCATCATTTATTTTATTATTACGAAACCATGTTCACTTAAATAAACCATATAATAAATAAATAAATTATTAATATTAGCCTAGTCTTCGGAACATATTGGTATTGGAAATACATTGGGGTGTGTATTATTTTAAATGCTCAAAGTATATTTTGTTAGACTTGCTGATAACTGCTCTTTAAAATAACAAAAAACGAAAAAACTATATTTTAAATAAACTGCACGTACCTACAATTTAAAATTAAAAATACCTGGAAAAATGTTTGTTTACTAAACTATTTAACAGAATACCATGTTTCAAGATATGTATTGATAATAGGCCATATTTGTCTTTAATATAAAAGAACACTTACCTGGAAAAGTAATAAAGCCCTAATTTGCTTTTTTAAGCCGATGAGTTGTGATTAAAATCACACATAAAATAATTTTCATCTTTTCAAGAAATTATAAAATGGTGGACGGACAAGACAAAGGCGAGACAACCGAGAATAAAATAACCTGATTGGTCTAATTTTGACGATGTGTCGTCTGTCGAATGGAAGTAGTCCCTCCACGGCATGTTCGCTAACTAAAATGTGACAAGTGGCAGCTGCGTCAATCCGTATTTAAAGTTTCAGGGTTTGTTTCTTCGTGTTCACGAATATTTGACAGTAATCAGGTCTCGTACAGTGATAAAAATGAAAAATGTACCGTCTAAAAATTGCTTGTCACTGAGAAACCAATAATTTTTGGTAATTATTCGGATTAATGGAAACACCGAATTTTTTCATGAAATCTTGCACAGACCTTAATTTTGGGTTGTAGAACACGTATCTGAAAAATTAGCTTTTAGGTTAGCTGTTTCTATGGATATCTTTAAATTTCGACACTTTCACTTATACACATCTGTAAACTTATAAATTTTATTTTTTTCGTAACAAAAAACACTACATTTGGGCAACAATAGCTAAGAAAATTGCTTGTTTCTTTCGAAAATTTCATTTTAACTTGCTATTAGCCGCCATTATTTCTCCACCTGTCAAAACTATTTTTGTGTCTGGTGTTGCCAGGTTTACTTATTTTCCTGAAAAAGTAAATTAAGAATAGGTAATAAATAAAAGCTAACCTAGATCGACTCTAAAAGGTGCAGAAATCAAAATTGCATAATAAAGTCAGTTGTGAAATACGGTCTTAGACAGGTTTGCTCAGTTTTAGGTTTCATCAGTATCTTTTTAATAAAATGTCAGTTGCATGCTGTGTTGATACAATTTTATACCAACACGAATCGCGCAGTCGCAGTAAAACTCAACAAAGATAAAAAATTAAAAAAAGATACTGATGAAGCCTAAAACTGAGCAAACCTGTCCGAGAACATATTTCACAAGTCCATGGCCACAAGCTGAAATTATATTATTTCTAAAATCAGCTTTAATGCCAAAATTTCACAAACAAGAATTAAATAATAACAGAGTCCCAACCCATTGTCAATACACCTTCTAAAGCTGATCTAAAAATTTTCGGGAAAAACTATTTGTAAATCTGGCAAGAGGGCGTGTTTCAATCAGAAATTTGGAGTGTTATTTTTATTTAGTTTTTTAATGTTGTCTCTGTTTTATATATATATATATATATATATATATATATATATATATATATATATATATATATATATATATATATATATGAATTTGCCTAAATATTGTTAGAATTATAGTGTGTCATGCCTTGTAGACAGTGGCGTATTTAGGTTCAGTGCCGCCCGGGCTACTTAAATCACGAGAGGATAGCCGGCCCGGAGAACTCCGATGTTGCCAAATTTACCTCGATTTTAAAATTTGTAGGTTATATATGTTTTATTGGCAATTTGGCGCGAATTGTTTTTAACAGTTGCTTAATTCCCCAGGAAAAGAAATATTAAATTTGCTCGGGTTTGGTTGATTCGTCGTGTGTGTTGTATCTGTTAGAATTCGTTGGTTTGTGTGGATTTTAGTTGACTTTTTGAGAGATTTTACAGAAAAAGAAGATGCCGGTAATATGTAGCATTTGTGAAAAAGTTTTTAGCACACAGTCTAATCACAACAGACATGTTAAAGAAGTTCATAAAGAAGTTCCAAAGCCTGTATCCTATGGAAAGGATACCATTTGGAGTAGTCGCTGCCTTGAACCAAATTGTGACTGCGCATTTAAAACAAATAAGGATTTAATGGAGCACTCGCGAACTATTCATTCAATAAAATTTGAAAAAGAATCATATCCTTTGGAGAATATGAATGGTTTGTATACCTAAATTATATTTGTCATGTTAATATCATAGTTATTGTTATATTAATTATTAAACCTATCAAGTATTACAATCTGGCCCCCTCTTAAAATATGTTATTGACCTGCAAAATCCTAATTGTTAGATGCTTAGATGCCTATTTAGCAACCCAAAAAAAATCTGGCCCCTTTCCGGGCCTTTCGTTATAAAAAGCTAGCTTCGCCACTGAACAAGATTTGCCATCTGAACTTGCAAAAGCGGCACATTAAGTAATTTTATTCATTTCAGATTTTAATAATTGGAAATCAGAAATTGAATCAGCGAACAATTGCTCCTACGTTTTGAAGAGTAAAAATGCTAGCACCATTGGTGAAATAATATATTGTAAATGTAACAGAAGTATAAAAAGTAAGTCTTCTATTTAGTAGTAATTAGTAATGCATGCTGTAAAAACGATTTAGTGTTTTTTTATTTACACAAAATAATAAAATGCAAAATTACAATAATATTACCTAATTATTTGTTGTAGGTTATGATATTAAAGAAATGGCACAAAGAAGTAGACTATTAAAAAGCCAAGGGTCCTGTAAGTTGAGTTATTCTTGCACAAGCGAAATTAAAATAATTATAGAAAATAGTAAAATTCTTGTAGAATGGCAGAAAGTTCATTACGGCCATAACATTCAACTACAACATATTAGACTGCCAAAAATAGAAAAGCAGAATATTGTGACAAAACTTGTAAATGGTGTCACATCTCAAAGGTAAAAATATAAAACTCAGTTATACCATCACTTCCACTATTAAGATTTATTGTACCAAACAAAGGAGTTTCCCACATGGATTGGAAAACTATATTTTAAAGTTTTTGAATAGTGTCCTTTCCTTTTGCTTTAATTTATGAACAGTGTAAAACAATTTTTTACTATTTATTTCTTTTTTTTTAAGTCATTTTATTTTATTTTCTTTTTCTTTACTTATCCTCTTTCCCTGAATTTTTTACAGAATTTTGGAAGCTACTCGTGATCAAATTGGAGAACATTTAAACCGAATTGACCTGCTAACATCAAGGGATTTAAGAAATATAAAAAATAGCTATGGTCTTGAAATAAGAGATGGCAACAGAGATCCTAATGACGCATTTTCTGTTGCTCTTTGGGTTCAAGAATGTGAAAGCCTTAGAGAAAATCCTATTTTATTATATAAACAACAAGGACAGGAGCACAATATTTTAAGAAAAGACTACTTTTGCTTAATTATAATGAATACATTCCAAAGACAAATGATAAAAAAATTTCCATCTACTATTACTATTGATAGTACACATGGTTTAAATGGTTACGATTTTGAAATGACAACCATTATGGTACTTGATGAGTTTCACCATGGTTTTCCAGTAGCTGAGATGTTTTCTAATAGAAAAGATACAGTAGTTCAAAACATATTTTTTACTGTAGTTAAAGAAGAAGTAGGTATGTAGAATGGTGTAGGCATAGGCTGTCTTAACATAATCAACTTTTTTAAAAATTTTA
The DNA here is from genome assembly GCA_963971165.1 of Philopedon plagiatum. Taxonomy (NCBI): domain Eukaryota; kingdom Metazoa; phylum Arthropoda; class Insecta; order Coleoptera; family Curculionidae; genus Philopedon; species Philopedon plagiatum. The sequence goes on along the minus strand of OZ020193.1, from coordinate 33,324,179 downwards.
TAAGAAAGTTTGTTTTTGTTTTATTTTTAAGGTGATTACAAAAATTTCTGGAGGGTGAAAATGAACAAATTCATGTTTATCAAACTTTAACTTATTATATTTTTAAGTTTGCCTATATGATTTTATCAGAAGTTTTAATATGGTATTGCTATACAAATACAACTGACAAAGAAAACTCATGCTATGATTTAAAAAAAATGCAAAGGCTATGTCTGGTAGTGGGTTTTATCTATCTTTGGTGGCAGGGTGGTAGATATTTTTATATTTTATATTTTTACTTTTGGTGTGGTTACTTGTAAATTTTCTGGTTGACATTAAAACAGCTTGGCTTTCTGTAGGGTGGTGGATTTTTAATTTTATACATTTTTTGTTACAGGTGTGGTTTATTGTACGATTTTTATGTCGGATATGGCTGAATATTTTTTTAATGCTTGGGTTGAGGTGATGGGTGAAGGTGGACCTTATCCAGAGCATTTATTTTGCTCATGGCATGTCGATAGAGCATGGCAAAGCAACTTAAATAAAGTTTCTGATAAAGAGAAGCGTACTGAAATCTACAAGATTTTAAAAACACTGCAACAGGAAACGTCTGACTCAAACTTTGTGTTAGCTTTAAGTAATGCTTTGGACTATATGTGTAATGATGAAAAAACAAAGCATTTTGGGGAATATTTCAGAAATACTTACAGCTATAATTTTAGAAAATGGGCCTACTGTTTTAGAAATGGAGCTGGTATCAACACAAATATGCATTTGGAGTCAATGCATAAAGTAATAAAGTATTTATACTTAGAAAGAAAGATAAAGGTTTAAATGCTGTGTTAAAATATGTTCGTGACAAAAGTGTAGAGAGAATAATCAGGTTAAGTAAAGGTGAGCATACACAACAAACCAGAGTTTTGTCTCAGAGTCACAAAGAAGCCCTTAAGGACAGTGATAATTATATAATTGTTGACAATAATACAAACTGGGAAATTTCTAAAAATGAGCAAACTTTCTATGTCATTCGCCCGTTATTAGACACAAAATGCTGTGAACAAATATGCTTGTTTTGTGAAGCATGTAGTCATATGTTTTCATGTGAATGTAAGTTTTATAAAGAAAGGAAACTTATGTGCACGCATATTCACATTAATTTAGCTAGGTTAAATATTAAAGAGAGATCAAAAAATACTCACTCCACTGTCAAGGAAGTCCACATCTCTGAAGAATTATCAGCCCTTCCCAAAGAACCTCAGCTGTTAAATAAAAAAACTCTTTACATAAAAGCAATGGCTGCAAAATTTGGAAGTTTGAATTTTAACAAACTTGATGATGAAACAATTCATTATCATTTAACAGTTGCAACTAATTTGAGTGATTGTCCAAGTATTTCTGGTGGAAATAATGAATTTGAAATTAAAAATAAGTCTTCAAAAAGACTAATTGACCCACAAACTAGATTTACCTCTACAAAAAAGAAACGTGTCGAAGCAAGGACAAGTCTTAAAAGAGCATCAGCACAAGAAGCTAAAGATAACAAAGAAAATTTAAGTCATGCCCCTGAAGATTCATTTATTTATAAATCAGTTTTGCCCTTAAATGATCATCAATATGGTTAATATTTTATTTTATTTATTTATTTCTACTTTATTTATTTTTATTTTATTTATATATTTCAATGGAAAATCCATTTTATTTAGGTACTTGTATATTAATTTTACATTATTGCAATATTTGTTTTAATATCTGTAATATATGTTTATTTTCTTGGTAATAATTATAATTATATCATTGATGATGTCGCAGGCTTTTAAAAAATGTGAATATGTATATACGCGGATGATCTTAAAATGTTTTGTGACATAAACTGTGTACAATTTGAAATAAATAAGTTTTGACTTGTTTTGAATAGTAGGTATAGAGAATAATACTGCCCTCCTTTGGTAAAACGTCCTAACTACATTTTTTTATTTCCGGCTTATGCTTATATGCATATATTTGTTGTCCGATTCCATATTAAACTGTTGGATAGAAACAGAATACAAAAAGTACAAAATACATGTTCACGTCTGATTTTTGGTATTAGAAAATTCGATCATATTTCGCATACTTTTAAGAACCTTAAAAGTCTTAAAATGAATAATCGTCGATCTCTGCACTTGGGAAATTTTCTACATAAAGTTTTTGACCAATCCTGCTTTACCTGGGTCCTTAAAAAATAAATTTGTTTTTCGCGTCAATATGCACTCTCGTAATATAAGATTTTTAAATAAAATTACTATGCCTCATCACTAGAGCGCCATGTTTCAAATAACATTTACTTATAACGCTATTAAATTATACAACAACTTACCAAGCGAGCTACCTTTACTTAATAATACAAAATTTAAAAAGCATTACAAAAAATATTTACTTAATCTCCAAAGTACTTAATTTGTTACTCTTTAGTCTTTCTCTTAGATCATTTTGAATATACATACATATCTCATAATTTAATTACTTTTTTTAAGTGTAGCAATTTCCTTGATCTATTTATGAGGTTATTTAGGTGTATTATTAACATTATGTATTATATATTATTAATTTATAACTGATTTTTTTGGACCATTCCTTTCTTTATTTTCTCGCTTTTTTTTGAGATATAATGAGCGGAACGGGGTTCAGTAGAGTAGCCTATATTCTGGCTAGACTGCGCCTCGCAACTGCTTCATATTCACTTGTTTTTATTTATTTTTTTTTTGTAAAATGATTTGTTTTATTTTAATAAAAGGCAGTTATTATTATTATTATTATTATTATTATTATTATTATTATTATTATTATTACATCAAATCTAACACTAAGTATCTTTTTGTGTCCATCCAATAATAATAGTTATGATTCAAAAATAGACGAGTTTCCTGTGTACAACGTAAAAAGTTGCATTACATTTTCTGTGATTTTTACTGGAATCTTACATATTTTTTATGTACAATTATTACAGTGTAAAATTACATGTAACGAATAATTCCAGTAAAAAATCATGGGTTATTTTATGCAAATTTTTTAGTTTCCTTTTATAATGAATAATAATATTCATAATGCCCATATTATGAGCTCCTTTAAATAAATAACAATACTTGTAATAATCAGTTAAAAAAAAGTACAGATCACATTTTCCTAATTTTTTTTTTATTTTGGTGAGAAAAAATTACTTAGTATACAAAAAACTTAACGGTTCTTTTATGTATAAGAGGAAACCAAACTACATATTATATATACAGCTTACAATAACATGTACATTCCTATTTTTAAATTTCCCGCGAAAACCTGATTGAATAAGTTGGCAACATCGGAGTTCTCTGGGCCGGCTATCCTCTCGTCTTATATCTGGCTGCCCCCACCGTCAACATTTCTTCACATTTTACATCGAAGTGAATATATATTTGCCACCCCTACAATTCTGCCGCCCTGGGCTATAGAGATGTGTTTAAGTGAAACTGTCGAAATTTAAAGCAATCCTTAGAAAAAGCTAACCTAAAAGTTAATTTCTTTTTGTAAAAACGAAAAGTAATAATTTTTTTTATATGTTTATTTTTATATGTCGCTCACATCACTCGGCTCGATTATACCGAGTTTTGCTTTTGTAATTAATGATAAAATAATATAATAAAAATAATAAAACTATTTATTACTCGAAAATTCTTTCTACCAAGAAAAATCCCTAGATAATCACAAACATTCCCTTTATCCCTGAAACACTAAAAAATACCTAGCTCTAGAGCAAATTCCCTAGAACTAACATCACTGAATCCTAGTTTCTGGGTAAGTATTTTTCTATGATGCGTGTTATTATCACTTACTTACATCCAGTTGTGTATTTATGTTTGAAACGCCTGTGGTCAGGAAGCGTGTTTTTGAGCTCTACGGCCCATGTACGGAACTTCTTTCTTTCTTCCCCTGTTATTGGCCCTCGTCCATGGGACAGGTTGGCCAGCTCTCCACCCGGTCCGGCGCTTAACCAGAGCCCTAGCTACCCTTAGGGATGGCTTACACGTTACCCAGTTTGGGTGGTAATTCCCTTAGAATCTCCGATTTGTCGGGTATGTACCCTCGGAGATTCCGAATACAAACAATAACAATGATTAAAAGTGACAAAACGTCAATGTTTTCGGTTTGGCACTGTTGAGGTTATGGAGTTTCCCGCCTCTGGTAGTGTCTATTGCGCATGACCGTTTCTTTCAGCCACACTTCCGCCCTACGCTCCTCCCACAACAAGACATGGCCGTCACATGTCTACCTTGTGTGGATGAAAAAACGCAGCACGAACAGGGATTTTAGGCCTCATCGCTCACACCCCTTGGATTTGGTAAAGACTCCCCTCAACAGGCCGTGGAGCTTCCCTTCGTATTCCGTCACAAAACACTCTACTCACCGCTTATAGGCGATCTAACTATGTAGTCGACCGAGAGATGTTAACGCAACGGAAGTCAAAGGCAAACTCATGTACGGAACTTAAAGGATTCCACAAACAGACGCGGCGGAGGTGGAGGTGGCGGTAGCGGTGACGGCAGCGGTGAAAAAGAACCCACATAAGATATTAATACTAGGGATTTTCTGATACAGAAATGTTCTGTATCAGAAATATCTTCGATTCGAGCACTCAAATACAAACGTTCCAACTGCGGCCCACCGCTACCGCCACCGCGTCAGTTTGTGGAATCCTTAAGACGGCAATACGCAGAAACAAATGCGCAATTTTTAGCGGAGCATATCTACCTTATTAGGGCTGTGTACCGTTGTCAAACCTGGTTAACCGCATCGGTTTCTTCGGTGACATTAATGACAGATACTTTACAGGGACCGCGTATGCAGTCTTACCAACTTTTCAGATTACCGATACTTACGGGACACAAAACCGTAACCGAAGTTGACAACGGTACACGCCCTAGGTGTTCTGCAGTGGCACTCTTTAAGAAAAATAGCGATAGCGACAGGTGTCTCTTCGAAACATACCGAACGGTGATACATAGGAAGAATCTGCAAAGAGACGCCGGTCGCTATCGCTATTTTTCTTACAGAGTGCCACTGCTGCACTTTCTTGCGGCAGATTCGTCAACTACAGCAGTTCTAACCTGCATGATTGTTGGTTCTTCGATTTGAATTAATTATTCTATTTGCTTAAACTAATGAGCAACATGAACAATAATAGAAACCTTAAGTTGCGTTCGGCAAGATCGTCTTTTTCCTCCTTTTACCTTGATGATACCTACCCTTAGACAAATTTTGGCGATTCAAAACCGTCCAAGCCAAACCATTGTTGTCTTTATTTATTTACATTTGACTGCATTGTACAAATAAAGATAACAATATGGTTTTGATTTTTGTGACACTATCGTTGTTTGTTAACGTTTAATTACGTTGGTTAAACAAAGATAGCACATGGTATTGGTTTTGTTGGTTTTGAATCGCCAAAATTCGCCCCTTTTATTTTCTTTGGATCACTCTCACGCGTTCGGTTTGACCCAATCGAGGTAAAGGTAACAGTGGATTAGCGTTCGGCGTTGATCGTTCGAAGGCATTGGGACCGTCATTTTCGTTGGAGAATTTTGACCGAGCATTTCGATGATTGTCATTCCAATATGGCTGCCCTTGCAGTTGTGTGAGCTGCATAGGCATAGTAAGCTGCTGTGATGGTGTTTATATGTTTTTTTTTTCAACGAGATTTTGGAATAAGGATTGTATTATGTTAGTTTAGGTCCAACCCAAGCAAACAAAATAAAGGCGAACAACTGAACAACACACAAAAAAGCACCAACTACGTCTAGGCATCGTCGATATACCTATTCTTCCACAAAAAATGACGGTTCATGTTGTCGAGTTGTGCCGTCCTGTAAACTCGGACATTTACTATCACGCATGCTCATTGACAAGCGGAATGATTGCGATAACTTGTCGGTTAACCACATTAACCATCTCCAACAAAGCTGCTTAAAGGTGCATTTACACATGCATGGATTTAGTGGCGCCAGTGGTCGCGCTAATTCTATTTGCACGCCAGTAAAGGTTTACACTTTGTTGAGAAAACAAAAATAAGTGGCACGTCCGTTTCATTTTAAATTTGATTGTCAGGTCTGCTGACCACTTTTTTTTAGCAATAATAAACTATATAAACTACAATCAACAACTGGCGAGCGGACGCCGACGTGCAAGCACTTGTCTACACTTGCAAGTTTTGATTTTCCGTACGACTTTGTCACCACTGGCGCCAGTGATTTCAGAAGGATGCAGACTTTTTTATTCTATGCATGCAAAAATAAATTTTTATGCAAGTCGATGTTTACACTTGCTAATTTTATTTACTGGCGCGCCAGTTTTTATTGGCGCCACTAAATCCATGCATGTGTAAATGCACCATAAGAACCGAATGCTGATTTTCGCAACTGGGATGCCAGAATCGTAACCGTGTTCGATTCGAAACTGAAGTATCGTTTCGAAGTATGAAGTATCGTACACGAAGTACCGGGTTTTCTCTTATATTTTGAACGGGGTCCACAGTCCATATTTTTAGAGATATGGAAAAATGTTTAATTCAAAAATTTTTGGGTTTTATCTAAATCATCAGAATTTTCTAAAAAAATAAACAAATGATAATCAGAATGTCAAAAAATCGCTATCAACTTTAATTTTTTAAATAGAACACCCAGTATATTTTCAACCATTTAGAAAGATATCTTTTTTCTCATTTCAAAAATATATAGTTTGTTTATGTTTCTTTAAGCAGTTTTCAAAAAAATTTAGATTTAAATATTATTTAAAAATGATCAGTTTTAAGTCATAGCCGCTCAAGCATAGGTGGCTTTGGAATCACTTGTTCAGTGATCGCAAACGTATAGCTTTGAACATTTTTAAACATTTAAATCTAAATATTTTAAAAACTGCTTAAAGAAACATAAACAAACTATATATTTTTGAAGTGAGAAAAAAGATATCTTTCTAAATGGTTGAAAATATACAGGGTGTTCTATTTAAAAAATTAAAGTTGATAGCGACTTTTTGACATTCTGATTATCATTTGTTTATTTTTTAGAAAATTCTGATGATTTAGATAAAAATCTAAAATTTTTGTATTAAACATTTTTCCATATTTCTAAAAATAAGGACTGTGGACCCCGTTCAAAATATAAGAGAAAACCCTGTACAGTACAAAACAAATAAAAATGCAGAAGAGCACAAATAAAAATCAATAATATGGGAATTCCCAGTTTCCGTGTAGATAGATGAGATGTTGCCGATGTTGTCAGTTGCCACTATCGATAGTTAAATACAAACTATCGATAGTTCGATAGCGATAGTTTTTGTACAACTATCGATATTATCGATAGCCGCTATCGATAGTTTGACATCTCTAGTAGTAAGGGTATGTTCCGTGTCTTCAGTTATATGAACATCCTTTTCAAGCCAATCTTGATTGCGCTTTAGAAAACTTTTTATATTTCTGCCACTTGCCCTACACCGATAAAAAAAAATTGACAAGGAAAGGATATCTTGATTTGAACTGTCTCCTCAGAGTAATGTAGCATTTTAGAAAGCACGTAATTAGTGAGTTGTCTTCTAATATTTGCCATTGTGGCCTTGGTAAGGTTCTTGCTTTTTAGATATTCAAATAGGACGCAGGACGCAGTACCGTTGGAGATTCGCTGTCCGTCCACTGGTGGATTAGCCAGTGATGGCCCGCCCACGGCTAGGTGCAGTAATACGTGGTTTTAATATAAATTTGATACCTATAGACCGCATTGGGCATTTTAAAAATTATAAATAGTCACTGGAAATTAACAAAAACAATTTGCACTTGCTGTTATATGAATTTTAAATATGAATTCAAATTTTTTTCCCTAAACTTGAGGTATGCCGGGCTAAAATGCAAATATTTTTGGAAATTGTCACTCTAGATAACCAACGTTAGTTAACTCTCTTAAATTATATACATATTTAAATATACAGTTCATTTTGTTCTTTATAACAACGCGCTGAATAATCATCTCTGCTCCCAGTATTTAAACAGCTATTTGCAGATTAACAAACCTTGCATGCTCATTTTTGTTGGAAGTGATATAAATAGTAAATTTATCTTATCACTTTAAACTAGTTTATAACTTTCCTAGTTAGGAAAGTAGTAAAAAGGCAGAAGATAAGGGAAAAAGTAATAAACTATAATAATGATAAAGCAGTCCACAAATTTATTTAAAAACATTTTTATATATAAAACAAGGAACAATAAAAAGCGAAAATACTACAATACGCATTCCAAAAAAATATAGGCGAACAACTGAACAACACACAAAAATGCACCAAACACAAACACGTTTATACTGTTTGTTGTCGAGTCGGACCGTGTGTGTCTCGTAAACTCGGAAATTTACAAACACGCATATTCATTGTCGGAGAGACGGCGTGAAATTTAAAGTCGAGCGGAACGATCGCGGTAACTTGGCGGTTAATCATCTTCAACAAGCATAAAAATAAGAAGATCCAGCCGCCAGCCGAGCCGCCTAAGAACCGAATGAAAGCTAATTTTCGCAACTGGGCTGCCAGAATTACAACCGCGCTCAATTCGAAACTTAAGTATCTTTTCTGGTGTGTCGAGTCCGTGCCGCTTTAGGTTGAAGGCGGCCGAGTGTTTCTCGACTGCCGTTAGTATGGACCATCCACTCGTGAAATTAGGTTGAAATTTAATCAGAACGAAACAGGCTATGTTATACCGTTAACACAAAGAATTATGACTTACCTATTACGATATTTTTGAGATGAACATTACTCTTACTAGCTTAAACTTTTTGCTTTTAAAAAAAGGGTAAAAATCAAAACGCAACACATCGAAGACCGGTGGTCGCACTAGAACGTCACATAATTTATTATCACACTAAACGAGCACAACTACACACGATTAGAGCAGGAAATTTTGTTTAAAAAAACATACCTACTACTGTTAAATACAAAATGTGTGCAAGGATGCCCAAAACCGACCAGTTTTCATTTTTGGCTAAGACAAGCGACTAACGATTGTGGTGAGACAGTGAGACGCGTTCTAATTAGTCAGGTTATGGCGGCGGTTTTGAAATGATAATAAAAATAAAAAGTTCCTAACCTACTCTGCCGCCGCCGCCGCCGCCGCCACTGAATACGTGCTGCTTTCCAAGCAGCTGTTCAGATGGCAGGGAAGTGAGTAGGTAACATCTATAACGATGGATGATTGATTAGATGAATAATGCCGTGTAAATTTTTGCTTGCTGTTTATTAATTAGTAAAACAAAATAGTTTTTAGTGCTTTATTATTAAAGTACTATTAGTACCTATTAACAGAATATCGTACGCGCTTAGTGTTTTGCATTATAAGTTAATACAACACAACATATCTGGGTGTTTAGTTTGGTATTAGCTTTGGTTTCATTAGCTGTTATCTGGATTGTTTTATTTGTGTTACAGTATTTTTTAGAAATTGAGAATTTTGGAAGAATTAGTAGGATTTCATTCTTTAAAGGTAGTAACCAAAATATTATTTCTTCAAACTTGTTACATAGAATTATTGTTGAGAGACTTGGCAACACAACAACCTAGCTCACTGTTTTTCATATGGGCATTTACTTACAGGGTTAACAACGCCCTGTAAATAAATTTAAAAAATTTCATCATGCTAGGTCTTTAGGTGTTGCAATTTTTATAACATGTATATTTAAAACGTGGTATAAAAAAACGTTTTACTTAACGCGAATACTTACTAATGCGACATACATATCAACTTTCTTGCTCAGATCAGTTCTAGCGCCCACTGCTGTTTTTTTGGGATATTGTTGTTGCTCATATATGCCATAAAAACAATATCTTTCGATTGTAGACATATAAAAATGTCATAACACATATTTCAGTAAAGAAGTTAAAATTATATATTTTTGTCTTTTAAGGATTTCTGCAGATGACATACCGGCGATTATAAAGTTATATAACTCGCTATTTACGTAAGTTTAAGCAATACAATTTAAAAAGGTAATCTAAACCGTATTATCTTAATTTATCACTCAGTGCTCGCGAAAATGGTTATATATGGTGCACACAGTCACATAGATACGCACATTTTCATAAATTTTTATTTTTGACAGGATTTCGGCAGATAAAACCAGAATATAAGGTTGTTTAAATCGATATTTAATTTCAAACAATATAATCGAAAAAAAGTAATCTAAACGCAATCATCGTAACGTTCTCACGCCAGTGATTATTGGATGGATAAGGGGCTCTTACCAAAACCTTACTGTAAACTATAGGTTGCTGGTTCATTTTCATCTGAATGCGCCATCTCTGGCAGCTGCGATTTGTAGACAGTAAAAGACATTAATTTCACTAAACACTTTGTATATTTACAGTTATTTACATATTTACATAACACAACTCTTGATTCTGACAGTTGTAAGAAAGTTTATTTTTGCATACTCTGTTGTTCCGAGATGATATTTCTTGTATAATACTTTGTTGTTAGTTGTTATAACGTAAGTAGTTTAAGGACCAAACTGGATGGATCCTGCTCGAGTGGCCAAAATGGTTAATCTGGCTCTTTAAGGACCAAAAATGGTTAATCTGGCTCTGATAGCCTGCCGAGGTATTGAGATAAGAGGGTACTACGACCCGAAAGAATATAACTTACTTCTGGCACTGACGGCCAGAAGAAGTTTTGAGATATGAGTGTACTGTGACCTGAATGGATGTAACTTTCATCTGGCACTGACGGCCAGAAGAAATATTGAGATAATGATGGACGTAACTTACTTCAGGCACTGACCGCCAGAAGAAGTATTGAGATATGAGGGTACTATGACTCGAAAGGATGTAACTGTAAGTATTGAGATATGAGGTATCGAGTAAGTAAGTAAGGCTTTACTTTGCCTTAATGGGGGTTCCGTGACCCGAATGGCACACTTGGCCGAAGGTTCCTTGAACACTAATGGCTCGACAGAGGAACAGGGGGTTCTTATGAACTGAGAACAGGACCATGACTGAAGAAAAAGGGGATGACAACACGATATATAGCAGGATTATGCCTGGTTGGAAATGACTGAGTTCTGACGACTCAATAGAGAGGGGGGACTTTTTCTCGCACTCACTACTTTTTCTCACCGACTTATTTGTGAACGTGTGTCGGACCGACTGAACTGGTCATACACTTGACCGAACTTTGGTTAAGTCGCGCTTTGCGCGACGCAACCACCTCTAACTTCCTCGTGAGTTACTGAAGAACTGATTTGTTTTCCCGACGGGAACTAAATTGAAATGAATTGTACGATCCCTTTGGGGACACGCCTGAACGGGTTGACCAATTACAGGTCATTTTGCTATGACGCTTACGAATCATCTTTAAGCAGATATTTTTCCATTGGTAAAAGGGAACCCGATACTTCGGTACGACGAAGTGCAGAGACAGGGGGGTTGAAGTCTGTAGCCATGTTTGCTGACTTTTTTATGCATTTATTTTAGAATGTTAAAGCAATAAAACTAAAAGATAAGAAATTTACTAAGGTAACTAGGAGGTCTTTCAAGTTTCGCCGACAAAGGTGAAGTTTTAGAAGAACTCAATTAAAGGAAAGATTTTCTTTAGATATTTTATCTGAAATGGGCTTTGTGTATTACCGATAACTGCGTATTTTAATGCAAGTTAAATAAACAAGAGATACGAGTTTGAGTTTTATTATTTGAAAGGGATTTTATATCTGCTTGGTTATTACTATGTATTTGGAAATAAAAATAGAAATATAGAAATTAAAAGAACGGTTGGATTTCCCCAATAATAATATTAAAATAACAGGTATGACACAATGACAAACCTGAACATAAGGAAAATAGCAGGCCTAGATAAATTAAATGACAACACAACAAATCCCAAGTTGGGACTCGGGTTCATATCGTCCAGGGAGACAACCTCGTACGATTACAAAAGTAATCGATTATTTCCCAGCTCTGCTTGCTGCCTTCATGATTTGTACGAAGATAAAAAAAAGTAACAACGCTGTTGAAGTTGGCTCCACATCAGATCTCACTACTTTTTTATGTCCGAGCAGTCACAAAAACTTCGTTCCTTTTTAGTTACTTTTTTGCAGTTCCGGATGAAAATACCTAGCACCCCCCCCCCTCCCCCTGGGTCACGACCACCAGACTTGGGGGGCAATCTGCCAAAAAAATAAGACACGGATACGAGAAACCTTTTTATTAAATAATTGGTTTTAGGTTATAATCAGGTGTTACATACAAGAATATATAAACTAATAGCAAAGATGTGTTAATTAATTAATTCGACGACGACGGTTGAGTTTTTTTCACTTAAAAGTTTAAAGGTTAACTTTTCACTTGCTCTAAGTATATTTATTAAACAGATCATCACCTATGACTTGTAGACAAAATATCATATTAATTGCGTTTAACTTACGTTTTTCATCAGTTACCTGAGTCCGACCCCAATTTTTCATTCATCTAATATTGAAATCCGGTCTCTAATGTTAAATATGTAGTTGTAGCTTTACTATCGGAAATATATTCTTAAAAGTGGATGGGGTCAATATAGACACCAAAGTATATCCCCGAAATTCCGTGCGCATGTGTAGCACGCTTGACTTGCACGTGGTACGCATTTTGGTCTACTGCGCAGATCTCAAGAAACGAAAAATATAAGAAACGAAAAATAAAAAAAGTCGAAAAGAAAGTTGGAAAAAAAATTTAAAAGTTGTAGTTGTAGCTTTACAATTAGAGATATATTCTTGGAAGTGGATGGCTTCGAATGTAGACACCAAAGTATATCCCCTGAAATTCCGTGCGCCTGTCTAGCTCATTCGGTTTGCGTGTGGTACGCATTTTGGTCTACTGCACAGGTGTCAAAAAACGAAAGATATAAAACACGAAAAATAGAAAAGTCGAAAAAAAAAATTGGCAATAAAGTTAAAAAGGTAAATACGTAGTTGTAACTTTACACTTGGAGATATATTCTTAAAAGTGGGTGTATTCGAATATAGACTCCTAGGTACATCCCCTGAAATTCCGTGAGCATGTCTAGCATGCTCGGTTTGCGCGTGGTAAGCAGTTTGGACTACTGCGCAGATGTAAAAAAAACAAAAATAAAGAAGTCGAAAACAGGTTAGGAAAAAAAGTGTCCCACAAAAACAAAACAAAAATGTGCGCGCGCACTTCGCCACGCGCACATGTATTTCGCAGGCTGGTACTATCTAGCACCAGAGGTCGACTACCGGTTGTCGATGTATGCCCCGCCAGGATGGTAAAATGTTGTGCCATTTTGATTTTTTAATGTATGTTGCAAGTTGCAAGACTACTTCATAGAAAAAATATGTTCAAAATTACGCCATAGGGAAGCACTCCGTACGGAACACTCTATGAGCGAGTTAAACTCGCACTTGACCGTTTTGTTAATGTCAAACAATCACGACAACGCCCAGGAATTAAATTATTTTTGTCAAATACCGTATATGTACGTACTTAATTTTCGGCTTCGCGACGCCTCTGGTAACAGACCCAACTGACCAAGTCTAATAATAAGTAACTTGAGAATCCCTGATCGTTCTAAAATGTTAATAATGGTAGTATCTCATCCTTATTTATTTCTAAACTTATGGTATAATTCGGGTGTCAAACGAGTTATAGGTACCGCTTGCGCTATTTTGTGTTAATATGCTGGAAATATTGAGTTAAAAAAACTTGTAGCACTGAAGGTTTTTTAGAAGAAGGTAAATTAAAAGTTTTAATGACGACTGCCAATAATAATCATACAATGCCTCAGCGAAAAAAATAAAGCCTACACTTGAAACTACAGATAACATTCCAAATATAATTTTCGTGTTTTTATTAGTTAAACAAACGACACTCAAAACGACGCAAAAGTATATAAATAATAATTTGGTAAGTAAGCGCATAGTTCTAGTGTGTGTAATATTACGAGTAAGTGGTAAGGTAAATATCATTTTTCTACCTCTAGTGTATAGATACCGGGAAATTTAGTTGCGTTATAAACAAAAAATACGGTTAAACATACTATGACTTACCCCATACGTGTTTAGTAATTAACTATATCTTCAGCAAGAGCAAACCACACCGTTCATTCAAAACTAGCCTTTTGTTTTGTTTCTTAAAGTACGATCACTCAAAAATTAAAATCGTCTATTCTGCCGCTCTCGAGTGAAAAAGCGCCTATAAAAACTACATACACTACAACACACAAACTACCTCTCCAGCAACCCAGGCAAATGCACACCTGCCACTAGTGTTGTAAATATCCGTATTCTTTAGATATCCGAATCATACGGAATCGGAATCAGCTAATATCCGTATCCATTATCCGAATACGTATCCATTTATTGACCCGCGCGAAAGCGGTTACAGATTATGTATACGTATGCATGCAACACTAAATCATTTTCTATCCGGATACACGGCTAGGTAGGTCGATGCGGTATCATATCATTCGAAGTCGAAGGTTAGGGATAAGAAGGCACCGTCGCGTCGTCGTTTGAATTCGGTTCGGGTGAGGCGGGCCTAGTTTAACCAATGGGTCTCATCATCTCATCCCATATGATACCCGTTACCCCGATAACTATGCTATCTTTTTTTAGGAAAGGTCATTAGAAAGAGAAAGCATAAGATCAAATATGCCAAATCGCAGACCGTGTTGTTCGCTTACAGTCGATTCCGATTCCGTTTTCTCTTTGCACTTTGCATTAGTAACCAGCCAACCAGCCGATGCGAATTTATTTTGATTCCGAATCAAGTTCTCGGCCGGTTACAGATAATCCGGATTCTTTTAATATTCGGATCCAACGGATTTTTGGATACGTATCCTTACATCACTACCTGCCACCGGGTGCTGGCAGTGAATGCATCAATGTACGTTCGCCAAACACCTCTTATTTTAAATAAAACCATTTTAACGTTGCTGGCGACCTTTAGGTTCTAAATGCATTATTGGCTAACAATATTATATCATGCCTGGCTATTTATGACTAGCCAGAACTTCTATATTATTCATTAAACCACTTCTATCAGAATACCCACCTATACATTTTTTTTTCGAAATTTCCGATATATCTTAATATATTGATATAAAGGGTGTGAAATTCACTGCATATATTGCAATGGGTGACTCCTAGGGTAGTTTAGAGACACATTCACAGTACTTTTTTTTTGTTTAATCGAACAACTGTAAAATTTTCTCTAACAACCGAAAACCATCAAACCACGACTCATCAATGACCCAGTCCTCACAAGAAAACTCCCTTCTCTCGCTCATCGCCGCACTGTTGGGGATTTATCCCTTTTCTACCGGTACTTCGACGGACTCTGCTCTGAAGAACTAGCTGGTATTATTCCCCCCTTGAGTGTTCCTAACAGAACAACAATAGGCCCGTTACGTATGTCCAGCTACAAAAGCCTAGAACAGACCACTTCCCTCGCTTCTTTATACCTAGGATCTCCAGATTATGGAACAAACTGCCTGCAGATGTTTTCCCTTCCGGTCTCAACCTCCAATCCTACATTTCCCTTCTCTTCAGATGCTCACGGTACGTTAGTACTTAGGCTTGAAGTCTACGTGAGATCGAGGATCAAAAAAAAGGTTTGTGTACAATAAGTCAAAGCGCACAGAGTGCGCCGGCTAAGTTTTCCCAAAACCGACCGCGCGCGCACTGTGCTATATTTACACGAACCATTTCGAGCACTTTTCGACCCCCTCTATCTTCGAGGCTAGTTGCGTGACAGCAAATTCTGGGGTGTTAAGGTTACCAAAAAGAAGCAGTATTCCAAATTTCATACGTCTGGGTGGAATATTTCCCAAGATACGAGCACCGAATATATAACACATAGAAGGATCACTCTCCAATAAGCGCGAACACGCCCGAGACTGCGCGACGAAATTTTCCCTTCTCATCTCGTCCCCGCTTGAGGGCAAATTCGCCCGAGTTGATTCATTCGACGACGCGTGGTGGTATAAAGTGGATCAAATAAGCGGACGGAGAGTTCTGTGTTGTTTATATAGGGGGGACTGAATAAATTTAAATTAATACTTTTTTGTGTGTTGAACATTTTTTTACTTTTTCGTTCTGGTGGTGGTGTTAATCTCTTTGTGTAGTAAAAATAAAAACAAACAAAACAAAAGAATTGCATACCCTTAAAAAATTAAAGAACGTAAAACTAAATAAATAATGTTTATTAATTTAGCTCCCAAAATCTTTTGTCAATAGATTCGGAACGGAAGGTCGATGGTCGAACATCGAAAGATAATCATCGATATTGGCATCGATGTTTATGACCCCTAACATCGATGGCAAAACATCGAATATCAATAAGAGAACATCGATGTTTTTTAAACATTCTAACATCGCCCAGCACTGCGCGCAGACGAGCATTAATATGGCGAGACGTTTTGGGTCACACGGCAGCCGAATCTTTCAATTTTAACTAACGATAACTTGAACACTATAAGTCGTAGAAACTGCGTTTTTTTTTTAAACTTCGTCGATGTTTTGGCTTTCCTTCGTATGCAGATGGTATGACCAAATTCTTTAAAACATAAAAGTTTCTCGCTTACTGAAAAAAGTGCTGCAATTAAAGTACCTACATGTTGAAGTTTCACCAAGTTTTACAAAAGAAAAACTAGAGTTTTCAAAAAAACAAAATGACTCAGTAGCCTTCGCTCACATTTCTTCTATGGATTAAAAAATATATAACGGAACTATCTCGATTAGTTCGCGAGGTATGTGTAAAAATGTAAGAGACATTAATTTTGTCACATTTATGACATTTTTCGTCATAAAAAAATTTGACCTTCCAAAAAATGTAATTGGCCATTTCAGATGCTCCTATCGTCAACATACTGCCATGACAATAAGGCATGTACCGAAATAATCGATTATGATCCCAATATAATTACAAATTAATGTGCCTTCTTTTATGAATATAATATATACCACTTGGAACTTGCCTACCTTTAAACAGAACAGTAGGTAAAGAAACAAAAACAAACTTTGTCACTTTGTATAACTTTCTCACAATATGGTTGGATTCATTAAATATTTAACTATTCTTCTATAACTGTCATATTAAATTATAAAATTTAACCAAAAATCTTAACATTTTAATTTTTTATAGTGTTCACCGTGTATATATTGAACACAAAGGATATACTTTTTCGAGTAGGGTTAAGGCGTACTTTGCATACAAAATTTCATCCTTTTCCGTCAACTAGTTTTGGAGCTGTCGGGCTAACAGATAGACCGACAGACAGGAAGACGGAAATGGACAACATACATTGTTGTCATCTAGGAACCCCAAAACGGTAACATCTGTCAAAATCTCGGAAGGTCTGTTACGCCGTTAATAATTTCTTAGTTATTTTAGGTATATTATATTACCACTCGTTTTTTCAGCATTAACTGATTTCTAATAAAAAACAAACTTAGTATTTAATTTATTTGTAGGTGCTGGAACTTACTTTACGCAAATTATATTGTATATACTTATGTTAAGAAAAAACAGTAAATAACTTTTTCTTTATTTCAAATTTAACTAACTATAAGTAAAGAACGCAGCTCAACTGTGTGTTTTTAAATAAAAATATTTCCCTACATGTATTTAAAAAATATATTCTCAGTTTCTTTTTATCCGATATATTAAGTTTATTATTTGATCGATCTAAAACACACTTTAATGTTGTTTCTATTGTAACTACTTTATTGTAGATAAATAATAGTTTGCAGTGTTGTTGCTAACAAATTGAACTGCGTTCTTATAGTAACTTTATGTTAATACAACTGATTAATTAAAAAACTGTAGTTTACTTTTAGTTTTATTCCGTTCCTACAGAGTAACCCTCGTAAAACAGCTCGGCCCGCTTACACATATCGCGTGCACGTATCGCCCTCGTAATTTGGGATTTCCGTCTGCGACCTCGCAAGTCTTAAAATTCGAGAAAATACATTCGGCTGCTGGCGGCGATGCTTTGATCTTAGAACATCACAGTGCCGCGCAGGAGTGACCCTTCTATGTGTTATATATTCGGTGATACGAGTGTCCAAGAATCACAATTTCGGGCACTCTCTGACTGACTGATAGATCATCATAAATCTAGGGTACTTCCAATCGAGTTAGAGCTTTGAAATTTGGAACATACATTGTGTTTAAGGTGATAATTACGAGAAAAATCAAAAATCAATAAAAATCCAACATGGTGGAAATTCCAACACCAACATGGCATATTCTGACAGGCAATGGGTAGCGACTTCTGCTTTACAAAGTTAGGTTTGTACGTAGTGTAGAGGTTATCACATCCGCCTAATTGCGGTTTTTTGCCAAACATTTTTCCGCTTCCAAACAAACAAGCTCTTTAAAAACAAACTATAGTTAATTCTCATAAACAAACGTCAAGCTATGCAAAAACCATGCCCTAGGTGCCATAAGGTCATTTCCGTTGGGTTACACAATAATCACCAATTGAATTTCCGATGTCCTCCCAGGGTCAATATCAGCCTCCAGTTTCATTGGCTTCTTCTTAAGGGGATGGAAGCTTTGCTCTTCCAAGGGAATTCTTTTTTTAAAATTAAGTTGTACATATTATTGGTACTGTAGACTTTAGTATTGTGAAGCTTATAGTATGTGTACGCCTGTGTGCGTGTGCTGCACACGAGTGTGCACATAAGAGAACATTGTAAATAGAATGTATATAGTTATGTAAATAAATGCCTTAAAAGCAGGTACTAGGCCTAACCCACGGAAGGTCCCCGGTTCGATCCCGGACGGAATCCGATTTTTTTGAAATTTCTGATTTACTTTCAAATACCTACCACTGTTTTATGATAATCGCAACAAACAGACATACCAGGAATGCATGCAACCTTATCGACAAAAAGCCATTATCAAAAATTTTTACTTGGAAAAAATACCGTTCATGTGAAAACACATATACCTATTGTATTTGTGTAGGTAATTATTCTTAATTACGACAAAAAATATGAACTTCAGTAACAGTACAATTACATAAATTGAATGTTCCTAAATATATATGAATTTTAAGTATATTTTTGGTTTATTAAACTTATGGAATAGGAATATAAAAATATTGTAGTTTACATTTTTATTGGTGCAAGAAACGTGATCCTAGAATAAAAATACTAAAAATAAATACGAAATGGCAATGAATTTCTAGCTAATGCTTGTTATTTTTATTTTATTTTTGTTAGTTCACACAAATAAATGAGTGGAAAAACCCAAAATCCGCTCCTTAGTTATAAGTACTTAGAAACTACATAGGTACTTCAAAAATAAATTTCATAATAATAAATTTTATTTTAGAAAAAAAACGGTGAACGTTGGAACCATTACAACATGCACATGCACTTCAATTTTGGTACTTGAATACACGCAATTAATTATACAACAATCTATTGTTGATAAATTAATTAAACAAATATTTACATACAAATTATGCACTTATTCAAAAAAAAAATTAATGGCAATGATTTCTTTTTAAATCTGACTCTTTCAACGGAATGGTATTTTAGGTATGTATTATTTGTCAGCGGTTTTCTTAAAAACAAAAATATTGACTTTTGTGTCAGAGTTTGCATTTTTAGTGTTCCGTGAAACGGAACAGTTATGGAATCACTTCAGTGTCCATCCTTGTGTCTGTCACAGGCGATTTTCTCTGAAACTATTCAACGTAAGAATTTGAAATTTAGCATATATAATATAGAGTGTGGTGGCTAGTGATGTAAACTTTCGTTACTTTTGAATGCTTGTACCGATTAGTTACTTTTAGTATCAATACCCGTTACTTTATACTCGTCACTTTCAGTACATTTACTTTTCAGTAGATTGATTACTCTTTTATTGTTTTTTGTTCACAAATAACATTATGATTCAAGATATTTACTAGAATACCTATATCCAAATTTAATGCTAGAATATTTAGTATATATAAAAGTTATTTTCCTTCCAATTTCAACACAAGCATAAGAAAATCCATAATTGAACTTTTATAGTTTAACATTTATCTTATTTAACTTTATATTTACACAATTCTGATCGTAAGATTAGTACAAACGCAAATTTTGCGATAGGACGAAATTGACGATTTTTTTCGTTTTCTCCGGTATCAAATTGACAATATGACATTTTCAGGAAAATCTGACTATATTGACTTTTTTTCATATGGATAATTTTTTTTTATTTAAAAGTAGACATTTTTCAACGAAAAATATATTTCCTGAAGATAGGATGAAATGGATGATTTTTCTCGTTTTCTCAGGTATCAAATTGACAAGGAAACCTATTTTCGGGATAATCTGACCGATGAAAAATTTTGACTTTTTTGGAACTGGGGAGTCTTTTGTATAAGTTTTTTTGTTTTAAAAATCGACATGTTCCAACGAAAAATATATTTCCTGAAGAGATAGAACGAAATGGATGATTTTCTTCGTTTTCTCCGGTATCAAATTGACAAGGACACCTATTTTCAGGAAAATCTGCGAGATGAAAAATTTTGACTTTTTTGGAAGGAGAGTCTTTTGTATAGTTTTTTTTTGCTTTAAAAATCGACATTTCCCAACGAAAAATATATTTCCTGAAGAGGACGAAATGGATGATTTTTCAGTTTCTCCGGTATCAAATTCACTAGGAAACCCATTTTCAAGAAAATCTGAGAAATGAAAAATTTTGACTTTTTTGAAAGGGGGGTATGTATAATTTTTTTTGTTTTAAAAATCGACGAAAAATATATTTCCTGAAGAGACAGGACGAAATGGATGATTTTTTCGTTTTCTCCGGTATCAAATTGAGAGGGAAACCTATTTTCAGGAATATCTGAGAGATGAAAAATTTTGACTTTTTTGGAAGTTTTGGAGTGTTATTTTTTTTTTTTGTTTTAAAAATCGACATACTCCAATGAAAAATATATTTCCTGAAGAGATAGGACGAAATGGATGATTTTTTCGTTTTCTCCGGTACCAAATTGACAAGGACACCTTACAAGTCTCATCTAAAGATCCACTTTTTCTAAAGCTGACATTAGACAACCCCGCACGAGATGTGCGCCATGGCGTAATTTTCTCAGATTTTGGCAGGTGGCGATGAAATGATTTATGAATAAATAGTTTCATTTGTTCTTACTTAATCTGTGATATTGACTTTCATTAGCAGCGCACCTACACTGGCAGAAGTATCGCGAGTAACAGCAATGGTAAAAAGAAAACAATAAAATAATAAGTAATAATTGTTGTAGAAATTACTAAGTTGTTAATTTTGGGGGTTTCAAATTTTCGCGCGGTCGGTAACCGAACCAGAACAAAGTTGAAAGAAAAAAAGAAGTAGAGTGAAGCAATCACGCAAGGTGTGGCAAACGAAGAAGAGAGTAGTAAAATATATTTTCTTTGGTTAGTATTCACCCAGTTCCCTGGGGCCAACACCCAAAAAGTAGTAAAATCTGCTGCTCACTAATTTGTTTAGTAAACTGTGACTGTGAGTCGTATATTTTAAAGAAAATTAGTTGAAATTTAGGCAGATCAATTAGATTGATCTAGTATACGAGTAAAACTAAAAACGTAAAACAGTATTTTCTAATTAGTTGAGACTTTTGAAAGGGGTTTTCTAGTTTTGTGATTTTGAAGTGATTTGAATCCCAAAAAGCAGTTTAGATTACCACGATCAAGGCGCCAAAAAAGAAAACATGAGCTAGTCGGAAAACTCAAGCAAAAAACTTTGAGAACATGGCGGCCCAACATAAATCTCCTGATATCAAATTGAACCAAGAAAAATGGATGATAGTCAGGTAACCGAGGTGAAACCATATTGGATGGTTCAGGATGAGACACCAGCACCGGTAAACCAAGATGATTGAGGAAGGCCCTGTCTTAGTTTTAATTTAAATGAATGTACGAACCAGAACCAGACAAACCAATTATGGCAGTATTCAGTGGCAAACCCCTTTTCGCCGTTTTCTAAACTAAGTGAAACAGATAATAGCAAACATAAACATACCGTTGAACAGAAGGACATGAAATCAACTGAAAATTTTCAAAATTTTAGATCTCAGAATTTTGATTCCCTTGAGTCCCATATCATAAAATAAAGTACAAGATAACAACTCTTTGGAGGATAACCTTAGATTTATCTCTCCCGCTTTTAAATACACCGTATAGACAGTTGTAAAAAAGGTTATACCATGCCAGAGCTAGCCTAGTGGGGAGACGCACCCAAGAACTTAATGGCGTCAAGTCATCAATCAAGCCCTGTTCATACTGAGAACCCCGAAAAACGCTGCAACAACTGAAACTCCTAGTATGGATTTGCTAGGCTACGAGTTACCAGTCCCTGGAGACTGGTAGCTACCAGAACTTTTGCAGCCTAAACACCTGGACGGTGATAACAACAGATATGATCTGCAGGAGCAGATTAAAGCTTGTCAGGCGAACTATCAATCACAACATAGGCAACCTGATCAGACCCCTTCTCTCAAGTTAACTATCGGATACAAGGTTTTTGTTAGAGACAACCGCCAACACACGCTTTTGATTCACCACCACGGTTGACAGTTAAATAGTCATTTGTCAACCAATTGGATGACAAATGACTATTTAACACGGTTATTGCTAGGATGGGTGACCGCCTGGGAATGCCGTGTGTCGCACTAAATAAGGTAGAAGAATTCTTCCTCGACCGAGGTGGTACCACCCCACACATCCTCTTAAAGGGCTGGTGAAATGCCTAGGGATGTTTCCAGCTCTGGATGTGTGAGTCGATCCCCCAGTACACCCACGGTACATAGTACTTAGACTTTGGTCTTCGTGGGCTGTCAGAAGATAAGAAAATGCCGGAATTAAATCACATGTTAAAAAATCCAAATAGCGTTCAGCAGTGAGGTTCCCTTAAAAAAATGGTCCCAAAATTCGATTATTTATTATGGCCCAGACATTAACTTTTCCAGGATATTAAGTGTGCATCTCAAGTAACCATCGCGGATTATCATGAAACCAGAATCGATAATTTTGTGTATTAACTTGTCCGTTTAGGCAAAATGTAGCTTCATCAGAAAATAATATCTATGTCGTAGGCAGAATGTAAATTGAGGCTTTTTATAAACTTCCTAGGCATTTTACAAAAAACCGGCAAAACGCGAGCATAAATGCATTTTTCGTTATGACTAACACCAATTCAGGCAATTGATAAAATGCCGGCAAAACAAGAACAGAGGAATGTATATCACGTTGTGACTGATTATTTTTAGGCATTTTACAATTTGCCAAAAACGGTGCCGTCAAAACGTGAATATTAAACTAATCGACTTTTGCACGCGAAGACGTGCAAATCAACACAGCCGACGAGGACCCCAACCAACACCCTGGCGCACCGATCCCTCTTCGCCTGCGAGGAAAGAGACTTGTCAGGGCCCCTAACCAGGTGCTAACCCTGTTCCGACCTTAGGGTGCCCTCCGATCCACCGTTCGCATAAAAATCTTTTCTAAGTCGGTATAATTAGGGTATTGCAGATTAGTGACAAAACTAAACTTAGGTGACAGACAATATTGTTCTCAATAATTAATAGTATTTTCCATTTTATTTTCACGTTTTGACGGCACCGCTTTTGGCAAATTGTAAAATGCCTAAAAATAATCAGTCACAACGTGATATACATTCTGTTCTTGTTTTGCCGGCATTTTATCAGTTGCCTGTATCGGTGTTAGTCATAACGAAAAATGCATTTTATGCTGGCGTTTTGCCGGCTTTTTGTAAAATGCCTAGGAAGTTTATAAAAAGCCTAAATTTGCATGCTGCCTACGACATCTGTATTACTTATAGACTCATTATTAGCATCAATCTTTGCCTTCATTTCTTCGCAAAATTCATGCCGTCTATCAGCATAGTCATCTTCTAGTGGCTCTTGTACAAGAAGAGATTTATAGGGATGTAATTTTTCGCTTTTTCAAAATCGGTGTAGTGTACTAAAATGAACTTCATTATCTAGAGACAAAGTAACAACTGAAGAGTGGGGGTTTTCAGTTAGCGATAACGTTAAGTCGAGTTTTTTATCCTCGGTTAGAACGGGTGGTCGACCGCTTCTGGTAAATCTCTTACTTTACCATGCTCATTAAGTTTATGAAATACCCTACGTACAGCCGACAGAGTAATTTGGTTTTCTGGGTATTTTTCGTCAAACAAAGTGCAAACCTCAGCTTGAGTTCTTATTTTGTCCCCACACCCCAATATAGTTAAAATTTCGATGCGCTGCTTTTCTGATAACATTTTTTGGTAGTTCACAAATGACATTACTTAAGTCAAAATCCGTATTGGCGTAATTATAGACAGCTGATGACAATAAAATAGCTTATTTATATAACCTGTTCTAACAACCCTGTAAACGCAAGGTGGCTGCTCCAGAAGCGGACAGAAACCGCATTGCCGAAAGCCGCGTCCGGCCCGAAACACGCAAACTCGGCGGATTGTAGACTGGGCATGTCCTCTTTGCCGCGGCCGGCGGCCTGTGGAATGTAATGCCGCTCATGGGCCATGAGCGGCATTACAGTACCGGGCGCAATACTTTACTTTGAAAACTACTTTATTCAATGACATATTTACATTTTCAGACTTATAGCTACGGTTATGCACACAACATATAATATATTTACAATACATCATATTTATATACATTAAAAAGTTTTCTTGGTACGGACCCAACTTTCATTAGGCGCCCACCAAGAATAAACGACCACGAGTGGCCGGGGCGCAATACCGTTAGAGATCCACTGTCCGTCCACGGATGGATTAGCCAAGTACAGTACAAATACAGCCCACGGTTAGGCGGACTGGTGCCGTAATGCGTGGCTTTAATACAAATTAAGATACATTGGGCATTTTAGAAAACTTTTTACAGCAAAATAGTCACTGGAAATGAACATAAATAATATCCACTTGCTGCTATATCAATTCTTGACAAGACATTTTAAATATGAATTCAAAATGGTTGTCCCTAAACTTGTGGCACCTATGCCGGGCTAAAATGAAATTATTATTTTGGAAATTTTAACTTAATTTTTTCAGCAAAATTGTTTCTAGAATGATCAATGTTAACCCTCTTAAATTATATACATTTGAATATACAGTTCATTTTGTTTTTTTATAAAAACGTGCTGAACATCGCTTCTCCCAGTATTTATTTGCAGATTAACAAACCTTGCTCATTTTTGTTGGAAGAGATAGGTATAAATAGTAAATTTATCTGATCACTTTAAACTAGTAGTAAAATGGCAGAAGATAAGGAAAAAAATATTAAACTATAATGATTATTTTATTATAAAGTAGTGGACAAATTGATTTAAAAACATATTTACATACAAACCAAGGAACAATAAAAAACGAGATCATCACTTAAAATGCTACAATACACATTCCAAAAAATATATAGGCGAACAACTGAACAGTACACAAAAAAAGCACCAAACACGTCTATACGCTGCCAAAAAATTGCGATTCGTTGTTATTGAGTCGCACCGTCCTGTAAACTTGTAAATTACTACCTACTGCTCATTGCATTCTCCAACAAGAATAAGGGTCAGCCGTTTAAGAACCGAATGCCGTGCGAAAGCTGATTTTCGCAGCTGGGCTGCCAGAATCGTTACCGAGCAATTTTCCTGGATTTTTTGCCTTCAATTAATATGAATATTATGCGGGAATTTTGGGAGACCCAGTAGACGAACACGGAGTCACCGCTAATGATGCTTATTTGGCCGGAACATAGGATTTCACGTCATTTCCGGTTCTATTTTTGACTGCCTTTTTTTATCTTGGACAGCTCACGTAGCATTCAAGCCCAAAAACTAACGTACCGTGGGCGTCTACAGAAAAGAGAAATGTAATCTACTGATACGGGCTTTAAAAGATTAAAGCTTGGGAGGGAAAGGGAAAACATCTGCAGGCGATATGTTCTATAATCTAAAGACCCTAGGTATGAATAAGCGAGAGAAGTGAGATGTTCTAGATTCCTAGAATACAGAATACAGGCAAGCCATTAATGGTGGCGCCCGAGACGGAATTAAAGCATCCGGTCTTTGTCCCACACACGCACAATGTATAAAGCAAACAAAGGCTAGTTATGAATTAACGGCTCAAGGCTAAAGGTCAATGGGCGTACCTATAGGATAAATTTGCAACAACAGACTAACTACAAAAAAAAATGTCGTTATTAAAGTCAGCCATTTGTAAAAAATGTCCATTTTGCTTCCGGGAGAACTCGCACCTAAATTCCGGAAAACGTTTGCAAAGTCGACATTTTTTTCCTGGAGTTGGGGATTTTGGTCCTCGCTTAGTTGGATTTTTTTTTCCGCCACGCCTCCCAAACTGTACAGTGCTTTCGTTACGCACCTGATTTAAACTTACTTCCTTCGGTATTCCTAACTCTAATCTACTAATCATTAAAGTTCCAAGATGTCAATGTTTCGACCGATTGTACTGTTATTGGTCTGTGCGGTGACCGCCTTGGCCAACCATCAAAACTACCCAGGCACTAGCACACGTCCTGTATTATCCGACGCAGAAGCTGCTCAATACACTAAGGAAGCATATCTACAAGGATGGGTCCCTGAAAAAATCCAGCATTCCAGAGCTGACTACATCGTAGGAAATGGACATTACTCTACTATTCAGGAGGCTGTGAACGCGGCTATAACGGTGGGTTTTATAAGCTGAGCTGACTTTTTTTTAAACTCGTACCACAGTTCAAAATTTTTTATCATATGACAATCATCGTTCTCTGATCTACGATCATGTAAAAATTAAATGTCAGCTGTAGATGACTGATGCGAGCTGAGTTGGTAACGTCGCTTGATGCTCGAGGCCGGCGTGACGTCGGATGGGCCGCTTATCTTTTTGGTCCGACATTCCATCGACTCGGAAGATATTCGAGCGATATTGCCTATTCAACTCGATCCAGTCATCGGCGACTGCCATTTAATTTTCACATGGTCGTACATAAAATGTTTACTCGAGAATATACATATTAGTGTTGCAGTGTTGCACGCTTTATTATTTATCGAGTAATGTCTTCGTCCCTGTTTTTCGCTTACCCAGAGTCGTGGTTCTCGCCCTGCTCTCTGTCTTGCACAGTCTTGAGTTATGCCTTCCTCCTTTTTTTCGAGAAAAAAAATTCTTTCTCTTTAGTGCACCTATTCTCCCTCCCACTTCCTCTTATCTTCCCTTTTTAATTTTATATTTGTTATATCCTTTTAATATTTACTTGTTTGATGTCAAATATAACAAAAAAATGATATGTATATTACACAGAGTTTTAAAAAAGGAAATCGTTTCTCGATTAATCGCACTCGCCCCTACCTGCTTTATCTTTTTTATATGTATTACCGTCTGTTGTGTAAAATCGGATCCCTTGACTCAAACTACCCCCGACATTATTATTTTGATCCTCTTCTACCTCCCACCCCACTCCTTCAACATTCTTTATCATTTGTTACACAAAATTAAATTTTCTGACTTTAATAAATCCGAAAATGACAAGTCAATATTTTTGAAGAAATTTCCAGCCCCTCCGGTTTATCCCCTCTCATCCCTCCCTTTTAACATTTTTTAAAATTTGTTAAACAAAATTAGATTTTCTGACATCAATATCTCCGAGAGTGATTTATTAGTTAACATCTTTAGAAAAATTACAACCCCCCCCCCCCCCCCGTTAGTTTTGTTTACCATCTGTGACACAAAATTAGATTTTCTGACCTCAATAATCCCGAGACTCCCGAGAGTGATTATGTATTAGTTAACATTTTTGGAGAAATTCCCAGTCGCTTATCCCCCCCCCCCCCCCTTAATTTTGTAACATCTGTGAAACAAAATTATATTTTCTGCCCTCAATAACCCCGAGAATGGCACATTAGTTAATATTCTTTGGAAAATTACCTGCCGTTCGTTTTACTCCACCCTCCCCCTCCACCCCAACCGTTAATTTTTTTAACATCTATTAGATAAAACTAGAATTTCTGATCTCGATAACTCAGAAAATGACATATTACCTACAGTTAACATTTTTGTAGAAATTCACAGCTTCTTATTCTCCCCTTCCATTTTTTTTTTCGTTTGTCACACAAAATTAGATTTTCTGACCTCAGTAACCCGGAAAATGACATATTAGTAAAGATTTTTGGAAAAATCCTCAACCGATCCGGTTTTATTCCCTGTCACCTCCTCCCCCTTATTTTTTTTAAGTCAAATACCATCGTAACCACTGTACCGTCATTCTAAACACAACGGAAAAAATTATTGCAATCGGTGCCGCCGTTCCGATGTACAGAGTACACACACAAAAAATTGTCAATCTTCACGAGTTTTTTTAGTTTTTCTTACTTTTCTTCGCTTTCCACTTACTTTATCTAAAAACTCTTACAAGCCCTTACATCCGGGCGACTCATCTTAAAAAAATCATCGAAATCGGTGAATCCGTGGAAGAATTATGCGCGAACATACATAAAAAAAATCGGTCAAGGGCAAGCTATACTTGCACAATTAGTTATGATTGATAACCAACGATTGATTATATGACGTTTATTCTCTTGATAGGATGGTGGAACGACCAGGAAATATATCCATGTAGAAAAAGGTACCTACCAAAACATCGTATTTATTCCCAAAACCACTGTTCCAATAACCATCTATGGCACTTATGGCACGCCAGGAGATGTCCTTACTTATGCTTCCATAAGCGCTGCCATGACTGGTTCTGCATGGGCAAGCAAAGTTAATCCTGGTGGAAACGTGTACAAATCTGGCGATCCGGCCTATCATATGTACGAAGGCTGCGCAAGCAGACAAAATATCGGTATGTATAGGAAACCTGAAATTTTATTTTTCAGATTTTTTAGGTGGGCTTCTTAAATAAATATTGTTGACAAAAATTTCGAAAAAAAATCAATTACTCCAGGAATCACCAAAAAGACTTAAGATGTCCCAATAAGTAGGTACTCGGGATTCAAATTTGGCGCCATTTTTCAACAACTTAACCTAAAAATTTTATATTTTGCGTTAGTCATCTAGAGAGTCGGCAATTTAATAATAGATCGGTATATGACTGAAGAACGTCTTAGTATTATTGACTAAATTAGAAATAATTCAGAATTTTCCAATAAACTTATATTTTTCGACGAAGCTCATTTCCACCTCTCAGGCTTTGTGGACAATAAGGTGACCATATTTTTTGTGAGTCAATACAGGACATTATCTGCGACGCACTTTCTTAAAGAAAAAGTGTTGAGTTAAAAACTGTCAAGAATACTATGATGAGTATCCTTGCCCAAGTACTTACCGCTTAAAACTTGAAAGAAAAGAACATTAAAATAAAGGAGCACCTGCCTCCAGCGCTCTAATCCAACGTTGCCATTTTTGTCCTGATTGTGTTTTGCCGCCAATGTTAAATCTAACCTCACTTTTTTATGTTTTGTTACTTTTTGAAGCAATAATTTATTATTAATAATTGTTCTAAAAATATTTAAAATGCCGGTATTTTGTGTCAAATGCGAAAAACTATTCTCCTCTCCTGCAGACACCTGCAGAGTGCAGGTGTCTACAAGTTAACGTGTCAAGATTGCCCAAAGACATACATAGGTCAGACAGGAAGAAGTTTTTCTAAAAGAATTAAGGAACATAGGTCTAGTTTTCTTAATAAAAAAACAGATTCACATTACGCAAATCACCTTTTAGAGACCAACCATAATTTTAATAACAATTTCCAAATTTTGCATACCGACAACAAAGGAACAAGGTTAAATCTATTGGAATCCCTAGAAATAAATAAACTTAAAAATGCCCACACTTTGTTGAACTTGCAATTAGACCTTCATAATTCCCCATTGTTAAACTTGTTTTTATAACACCTTTGGAAATTCCGCACCCACCCTTATTTTAGGTAAATATCATCTGTTAATCTGTTATCCCTTCAGTTCTAGTTTAAGATTCACTCATTCTTGAGAAAGCTACCGTGTAGCGAAACATGTCGGATTTTTATTAGAAAAAGTTCAAGTGTTTAAATAAAGTGGAATTTTACACAATTTAGTGTTTTCTTTTTGACAAGTTTGTTAAGATGGAGTTCCACCAAGTAAAGGCAGAATCAATCCTAAAGCATAAATTGTGTCGTGTCGTGAATGTCAAATGTGTTTAATGTTTTTACAAACTCGCTTCCATGATAAAGTTTACTGTGACAAACAATTGCTAAAAATCTTCACGGTAACGAATCACCAACTTTAATCTGAAATACTGAATTTATTCATGCTAAACAAAAATATACAATTTTTTTACAATCGTCAACAAAATATAGTCTTATATCTAAAATATTAGGGATGTATTAAAATTAAAATTTCTTATCAAAGATGGCACCAGGAACAGACTCGACACACATTTAAAAACCGAAAAAAACGGTAACAAACGGGTAACACTTAACGGAAAAGACAAACCAAAATGGTCGAAAAAACTAGATGATAGCAGCAGTATTTAGGAATTCTTGTATACTATAAAAAGATTTGTCCAATAAATATTTTTTTGTGGTTATAGTAAAATTTCTTTCATCCAGGTCCCTAACTTCCTTTGGGAGTTTATTATAAAATTCGGGCCCGTAGTAATTTACACTAATGCGCGACTTTTCCAGCCTTAGGTAATCTATGTTAATATTTGCTTTATTTCTAGTATTGTGCGAATGTTGATCATGAAAAAGATCATAACCATTGAGGTTTCTCCTGACATACAATAAAGACGCAAGAATAAAGGTGCAAGGCAGAGTTAAAATTTTAAGTTGTTGAAATGAGCACTTTACATCTGCTCGATAATGTAAGCCCTCGATAGCTCTAACTGCCCTTCTTTGAAGTGCGAAAATTTTGTTTGCTTGTGCACAATGTCCCCATGCAAGAATAGCATATGAGCAGTGTGAGTGGAACAGGCTATGATAGGCCATTAAAAGGACCTTCCGTTCAACCGCAGATTTTAACTGTTTTAGGCAATATACAGCGGAAGATAGTTTCCTTGCTAACTGATCGATGTGATGATCAAAAACTAAACTGTGATCTAGATGGACACCCAATAGTCTGACAGAAACTGTTTGGAAATCTTCAGTAAGAGGGACTTCGTCCTTTGTACTTTTAAGAGTGAAGATAATTTTCTCGGTCTTATTCATGTTCAGGGATAGCCTATTTGTGTTGAACCATCTCTCTATATCCAGTGTGCACTGCTGCATTTGTTCTATAAGGGAAACTAGTTTCGTGTTTTTTATGATAGCGGTCGTGTCATCAGCAAAGACAACTAGTTTGGCATCTGTCGATGTTTCAATGTCGTTTATGTAGATTAGGAATAAAAGTGGACCCAGAATTGATCCCTGTGGGACGCCACACTCGACCCTCAAGCTGTTTGACACCCTACCATTGGCGAAAGTCTCCTGCGTTCTGCCCATTAGGTAACTGGCCATGAGCCCAGCAGCCCGCTCGCAGAAACCGTAGTGTCTCAGTTTTAGAAGTAGTATCTCATGGTCTATGCAATCAAAGGCCTTCGAGAGGTCGCACAGGACGGCGCCCACATGCATACCCTCCTCGAAGCCCCCAACAACACTTTCCAAAAGAGATAGTATAGCCAAAGTTGTTGATTTTGCTTTACGGAATCCATATTGATTTGGAGTAAGGATATTTTTTGTTTCAAAATAACCATACATCTGCTGCTTTAGTAGGTATTCGAAGACCTTTGAAAGTACAGGCACCAGAGCTATCGGGCGGTAGTTTGATACATCTTCAGTGTTTCCCTTTTTGTAAATTGGAATTACCTTGGACCTCTTTAACACATTTGGAAAAATACCCTCGCTTATGCAACCATTTATCAAATGAGTCAATGGAGCAATCAAAGTATCCTTAAGCTTTTTTAATAAAATTACATTATACCCGTAAGCATCCTTACTAGCCTTAGATTTTATGTTATTTATGGCATCCCTTACCTCTATGAAAGTTACCTCTCTGAAGACGAAAGCGCCCTGAGTGGCTGGGTAGTTTTGGGATTGGAGATAGAAGTCCGGCTGTGTATTTGCCTGCGGCAGGCCGTTTTGACATCTCTCAGCCACACTGGCAAAAAAAGAATTGAAGTTATCAGCACTTATTTGATTTGATTCTTTTGTTTTCTTAGTGACCTTTCTATTGTCATTTATAATTTTCCAAGCCGCTCTTACTTTATTTTCAGAGCTATTTATAAAATCAGAATTTGCTTTGATTTTTGAATTTATTATTTCCCTTCTATAGTTTTGTCTGTGTTTGTTTCTCACTTCAGCCACCCCGGGCAGTCCCGTACCCCTATAGAGGTCATTCAGAAAACAAAGATGCTTCCTCATTTTACTTAGTGTTTGACTATACCATCTTATGTTTTGATCGCTTCTAGTAACATACTTTTTTACAGGAAAACATAGCATATAACTGTCGCAGAGAATTTTCATGAGTTGATCCCATTTTTTGTTTGCACCGGTATTTTCTTTAACAAAAGACCAGTCAGTACTACTTAGTATGTTATATAACTTATTTGTACCTGTTTCAGTTATCGGCTGGAAATAGTTTGGTACCTGGACGTGCGCATTTTCTTTTTTTTTTGCATTTGCATTTTTGACCCTAATTTCCACTGCCAAGTGGTCCGATATCACAGCCTGCAGAGCACTGGTTTCAAAGTCTAAAATATTCTTAAAATTTACCAGTATGTTGTCGAGACAAGCATTTTGTCTAGTATTTTCGAATATCTGTTCGGTATATCCGAAACAATTTAAAAGATCTATAAAATTAAGCTTCCTACTACTATTTACATTGAAGTCTACATTAAAATCACCTGTAATGATCACATGATACATGCTACTGTCTATAATTTTTAGAATTTTACTTATTTGGTCTAAAAACATATTGAAATTTCCGCTTGGGGGACGGTAGATGGTTATGACTATCAGGTTCAGGCTTTTTATTTCGACAGCTGCCACTGCGCATTGCATTTCAACTGTCTGTCCCACCAGGTCAAGTCTTTCCACATAATCAATGCCGGTTTTTACCATGATTGCGACACCGCCATGGATATGCTCTTTTCTCGTGTACCATGATGCTGCGTTGTATCCATTGATGATAAGCGATGACATTTCGTCATCCTTTAGGAAGTGTTCAGAGAAGCACAGAAAGTCATAATTTGTATGTTCTTGCAGAAACGCTTCGACCTCTTCAAGTTTGTTTCGAAGGGAGCATACATTCTGGTGTAATACTGAGATGTATTTTTTTTCTTGAGGATCTGGCTTCTCTGTATGTGTTACACGGGTCGATGCTGTGGTTCCTGTATAGTAGTTTCTTCTATCAGTTAATTTTTGTTGGCTAGGGAGTGTGTTCTCTGTGAGTTCCGCATAGCCTACATTTTCTTGTCCAGAAAATTTCGTCCGAGACCGAAGTTGAAACGCTCGAAATTCACACCTTTTGGCCAAAAGTCCGGTTTATATATTACATCTTTGAGATCAGGACTTACACCGACCATAAAACGTTGTTTTTTACTTTTTTGTATTTTGGGTATGCAGAGTTTTACCTGAATGTCGTTTGAATCTGTCTTTGTGTTTTTTTCTATGTACTTTCTTATCGTGTCTTCGCTAACGTCCTCCCTGACTCTAGAATCGAACAGCCATACCTTTTTGTTATCTGTTCCCGCGGCTCGAAAGTCATCTTCGTCCACTCGCTCACCGATATGTGGTTTTGTTTTCTTTGTTGCATTTTTGTGATTTGTTTTTTGAGGGGACTTCGTGTTTTTTGGTGTATTTTTGTTTGAATATCTAGAACGTCTTGGTTTGACAAGTCGAAATTCTTCGTCTGTGATTCGGGCGTTTGCTACATGGGATTTGGCCTCCTCGACTGGTTTTTCGATATCAGTGTCTGCAGGTTGTGTTGGCACTGTCATTGTATTGTTGTCCAACTCTATGGTGTCAACTTCATGTTGTTGGTTTCCCGCGTGGATTTCGCCATTTTTTTTTGGTGTTTGGAAAATTCCTCGTTTTCCTTCCATGTACTTTATTTTCTCCCTCAGCAGCGCTGCATTCTCTTCCAGGAGACGATTTTTGTCTTGTAGCTCCGCCACTAATATTTTTAATGTTTCCGTCTCGTCGGAGGTTTTTGAGGTTAGATCTTGCTCACAACATATTAGTCGGGTTTCATCAATGAATTTCACCCTTTTCGCGTAGTCCCTATCGGCACATGATTTGTGGAATATTTTCCCACAATTTACGCACACACAGTATCCACTTTGACGCGTTTTATGGCATTCAAAGTAAGTTATATCTTTGACCGGATTTACAGGATCGTCGCCCGTCGCCATCTTTTAAACTACTAGATCGAGAAAATACGACAAAAAGAGACTGAAAAAAGGCTATAATAGCACATTTCTTAACATAGCATGTGACGTGACTACTAATAGGATTACGTTTTACCAGTTTCAAATTATGTACGAAAATCTGTGAAAGAAAATCTTTTTATTTCTTAATAACGACCAAAATAAATCATTAAAAACAACCGCCACAGGCGCGGCCCCTGAAATTTCAACTTACTTTACTTTAAAAGCTCTTTATTAATTAAAATAAGTTCACCCTGAAATTTTAAAGTTGTATAATATCTCTGTTGCTACTTCGATGTCTCAATTACCTGGAAAAGACTCCGCCCACTACATGCGATGATATTATATTACCCTAAGTGGAAAAGGGACAGAAAGCAATCCTCGCGGCTGGTGTCCGTTCGCAAGAAATACAGGTGCCGCTCGAATTGTATAGGGAATGTATCACTAAGAAATTTGCATGAAATGTGAGTATTTTGATGTGTGGTAGCGAGCAATCCTGCTATTAGCGGCAGGTCTTTGTCTAACTTTTTATACCATATAAATCCTAAGAATTTCTATTTGTGAGATTCTATTTGGTTTGGAAAGACAATACATAAGGGACGAATTGTGAACCTCCTCTATTGAAGTCTGTTAAAAAGTGTTTTTGTTTCTGGCAACACTCTATTATTAAATCGTTTTGCATTTTTTAGAACTCGAATATTATAGAAAATATATTTTTAGGTAACTGTGCTGCCCTCATCTATTCTCAGGCGGATGATTTCGAACTTCTTTATATGACCTTTGAAAACCCTGCAACGGACGCTCAAGCTCTCGCTGCTCGATTAGAGGGTGACAAACAAAATACGGATCACGTACATTTCTATGGTTTTCAGGTATGTATAAATATTAAGTAATTAAATATCAATAATTTAAAATATTTAGGCTGTTCTTTTTAATTTTGGACGAGTTTGTGGCGCTCGCTCATTTCCATTGTTTACCTTGAAGCAGGTGCCATCGGTCCAAATGGACAGAAGGTATATGACAATTTTTCGAAAACCCATTTTTTTCGAAACTATATTTTCTCGAAAACAGAACTTTTTCAATAATACAGATATTGGAAAACTCGGGATGTTTTCAAAATATTTTTTTCTGAAACCAACTTCGAATTTTTTTAAACCACTTTTTTCAAGAAAACGTGTTTTTAGAAAGAACATTTT
Source organism: Philopedon plagiatum (assembly GCA_963971165.1). Taxonomy (NCBI): domain Eukaryota; kingdom Metazoa; phylum Arthropoda; class Insecta; order Coleoptera; family Curculionidae; genus Philopedon; species Philopedon plagiatum. Next base: position 33,288,579 of record OZ020193.1, on the reverse strand, counting down.
TTAAACATTGTTTTGAAAAAGACTTCGAATATTCATATTAAAAAACAATACTTTTTTGAAAGTAATTTACTACAGAGTAACATAGCAAATACAGGGAAACGTAAACCTGACCAAACACAAAAAAGCTTAGTTTACGTTAGTTTAAGATCTTTTTGTCATTTTTAGTTAGTAGAGTTCATAATTTAAATTTAGAAAAACTATGTTTTCTAAAAAATATATTTCCGGGAAATGTATTTTTAAGGTTCTTTAAAAAATATTTTCGAAGAAGCTGTTTTTCGAAAAAATTCACTTAACATCAAAAAAGATATTTGTTGAAAAAAGAAATATCTAGAAGAGTTGGTCATCTTAGCTTACACCCGACAGGACACGTTTGATTAATGTGAAAGTGTAAATATTGTGGCATTTTTTTATTTATGCCTTTTGCTCATTTGGGGGATAATAATAATAAATAGTGTTGTGAACACATTTCACACCATGGGAAATGAACAAATTCTGGCGCATGCGCCATCTAACAACTACACGTTTGTTGCTCACGTACTCTTCCTACGTGTATGCAACCCTGTCAACTTCTATATGTACTTCCCCAGGAAGTGTATTATCCAGAGGTTTTGCTTTAAAAGTAACACATTGGTTTTCGTTTTAAATGGTGCGGATAGTGACAAAATACCATGGAATCTTTGTGTTTAATTTTTGTAATGGAACTTTTGTTATTTTTAGTTATTAGTCGAGTGTTGGTTTTTTGCAATAATGGCTGTAGGTACTGTGTTATTAGTGTGTGTTTCTTAACCTAAAACTATTTCCAAAGAACTGTATTTTCAAAGGATTTTACAAGGTAACATAAAAAAAATTAGACCACCATAACTAAAATCCATAATAAAACAAATAAATATGATCAAATCGATACTTTTTATTAACCTTCAGGTTGCTGATTAATCCAAAATTCGAATTAAAAGTCGAAAATTTATATATCTTTTTCATTAAAAGGATAAACATAACATATTGTAACATAACTGTTTACACTGTGACTGGTAATATGGACCAGGGTGTGTTAAATATGTACTATGGTCCATATTTCAGCATCGGATCAAAATGGTGTTGATCCATTTCTTTTTCCAATAAATTGGAAAAATGCTCAACACTTTCCTTATTAAATCCTTGGGATCGTGCAAAGGATGTTCCTGTGGGCTGGCGGAATGAAAGACACGGATTACGCTTAAGGAACAGTCTTAACCAGTCCCGTCCTGCAGATTCTTTAAGTTCTGAGAAAGGGTTAGGTAGATTATTTTTTTAATGGCAAACTGAAATGCTAGTGATCTGATCTTTTCTAGTCAATCCAAAAAATGTACTCTCCATTGTGACTGTCCAACTCAAGAAGTGACTTTTCTAATGTTGGTGACAGAACAGGCTTTCTTTCTAATTTTGCTGATGTTACTTTGTCTAAGCTGACATTTTTTTGCTGCAACCAGACGGAGAAGCGTAGTTTTTGGAACTCTGTATAGCTTTGAGGCCCGTAAATGTCCCATCCTCTTCTCTCTGACTGTGCAAATGGCCTATTTTATATCATTTTCGTTCCAAGTCTGTGTAACGTTCTGGTTCGTCGTTACAATGATAAATATCGTTTAAGACAATAGAGGGTAAGGCAACGTTCATGTAAATAAACAACCTAATTTTACTAATGGGTTTCCTTGTTATTTTGAGGGAACTCATAAGAGCAACTCAAATTAGACAACGGTATTCTCTTGTATTTTAAACTTTACTCACCGAAAAGTATTGGGAAAAACCCCAAAAATATCAAATCAAAACTTTGTTGACATGACCACTGCTAGATGCAAGCATTTAATTGGCAGCATTCTTTGATTTTTCGAGCCACAAACACTGTCTACACTTGAACTAATGTTGGAAGTTTATAATCCTCTAAGTTTGTTACATTAAGTTGTACATATCCTACCAAAGTTATCAACTTTCTTTGGAACCAGCAATATCTTTGTTTTGAAGTAGCCATTTTCGGGTTTGGCTGTCACTTCGTCTGCTAGACCTTGCGCTCTACAGGTGTGCGCGGTCAGACAACACGTTGCCAAGTTTACGTGTCCGATTTCGCGGAAGTGGTCTCCGCGTGGCGTTGGACATTTTCACTTGGGGACACCGGGGTTGTGAAAGGAAAGATGCGAGATGGAGGGATATTTTGTAATCTACCCGTGCTGTTTTGCAAATTTTGGGTTATGTATGTTCTGGTAAGGTGGTAATTGTTTAGGTACAAATCGGAGATGGACTGATGACGTCAGCATCGTTGGTAAAAGTTGCACTAATCGGCAAGGGTGCCTAGAAGATGTGATTTTGTCGAGATTACCTGCTACATCTAGATAGGGTTCTCTAGCAACCACACTGAATAGCGGGTTGACGTGGGAGAATTCTAGATGATTAATTTTAGGGATGTTAAATATAGGATTAATGGTTGAATTGACTGCAACAGGTGGTTGTAGGCAATCAGTCATTGATAGTATCAGTAAGGTTTTCGGTTGTAAAAGAGTAGGGTTGAATAATTTGTGTAGTTGATCATATAACGTTGACGTTACGACTTCTACTTGACGGACGCTCTCTTGCAAATTTTCGAGATTTCCCGACAGATTCCTTACCGGAGGCTTGGTTCCTTTTTTTCCGGATCTGAGAAGTTCTTTTCAAATAAGACGATTGTAAAGCTAAGACAAAACGATTCTCTAGTAATCCACTTTGTTCGTGGGAGTTAAAGTTCTAGTTTTACCAGTGTTTTCTTACAGTTGGGTGGTTGTGTTGAATTGGTTCAAGCCAACCTGAAGTTTAGTTTCGTGTAAGAAATCAGCCGTTGTGTTCGGGAGAAATATTCGTCTTAACTGAGAGCCGCCATTTTACACCAAATCGGCGTGATTTTGCAGACCGAGAGATAGTCCACAGGTAGGTTTTCTAAGTGTATTTGTCCATTAATTTAGCAATGTAAATATTCTCCCCTTATGGAATTTCATGGAATTTATTGGGTATTTTGTTCTTTTAAGGGATTTTCTGGTACCGGTCATTTTCTTTGTTGGTTGGAGGTCATCATGGCGAGATCAACGATTGATTCTAGAGGCCCTCAAATAATCTAAGGAGGTTTGACTTAGAGTGATTGAGTAAGTTCGTTCCATTTATTTTTCTTTTTTAATATTTCAGGGTGCTAGTTCTGTGGTGTCGATCCTGGGTTAAAATTCCGATCTCTACACCGTCCCACGGTCGTGTGACGCGTTTGAGAGGATTAACCACTAATGACGGTCATGGTTCTCTATTATACTTTTTATATTTATAAAACAAAAATAGGCTCACTTTTATACCATTTTATATTCACAAAACCAAAATTGGTTCTCTTTCATATCATTGTAGGTATATTCATAAAACCATGAGAGTAATCAACAAAACCTGAGTTCTGTAAATAGCCTAGCGTGAAGGTGAACAATTCTCAAACATTAACTCGGTTCATCAAATTTTAAATGCCATGCGTTAATAAAGAAAATTTTCTCCCCCTCCACTACGCTTACGTAAGCTGCGGACGGTGACTTATTTCGCCTGATAACACTATGTCGTTTTAGTTTCGTGTAAATATTTCCTTTTGGGTATCTAAGTATACTTTCACGAGTGTGCTATATTTTACGATTTATGATGTGTAGTTTAAGTGTTATTGTATTACTTTCCTCGTTTAATTTTGGTTCGGAAAAACAAACCAAAAGTTAATTATAAGCCTACAGACCATTATTATGAATAGGCAATATTAATAATCAATAATTAAATTAATCTTCAGGTTGTTACCTAAAATCTTAATATTTGAGATATTTTATATTATAAAAATCACTAATTAAATTAAATTGATCTTTAGGGTGTTACCCAAAATCTTCAACATTACTTAATATATTTCATATTTTCAAAGAAAAACGCTTCTTATTACCCGGACTCCTTTTTGGGTGTCAAAAAGAAAAAAATATAGGAAAAACAATTATTGTAGGACGATCAGTCTAGGTGGCTTAGCTGAGGGAGCGTCCCTCGCTACTGCATAGTTTCCGTTGGGAAGTTACGAGGAAGAAATTATCATTTTCATGGTTTAGGTTGATAGGTAGGTAGATTGGTACTGGTGGATTAAATAAAATCATGTGGCGCCCTCTATAAATCTTTTTATGAACCTGGCCCTTCTCCACTCTTTAAAGGCTGGCGGCATCCATACAGTACATCAGCAATCGAAAATCTTGCAACCGAGAACCAGCGAGATACCTTTCTATATAATTATCCTCGTGGCGTGCTAAGAGAAGTAAGGGTGGTCACATCTGGCGAGATCTTTCTGCTGATTTCCGTCGAGGAGACCTTACCTATAATAAGAACAGTGTGCTAAATATGGACCAGGGTTCCATAAAGTGGATTATATTGCCCGCAATCAACCAAAGTTAACAAAACCTGTTTTAAAAATTGGCATTCGTGCAAAACAACTAAAATTTTAAGTGACAACTGTGATTAAATAATATTTTGACACTGGAGTTATGCATTTATATTAACATAACAACATCTAATGCAAAACGGTTACCAAAACTGACCGATATATTACATCGGAATGTTTGAAAACGGAATTTTAAAACACAAGCTGCGTGCACTTCCTTTGAATTTCGCCGGTCGACCAAAGTCACGCCACTAAAGGCTGTTATTGAAAAACCCCTTCCCGACATACTACGAACTGCTTGTTGTACGATATCGCCATAATGTCCGCCTGGTCCAAATTGCCGCACTTACTCTACTTTGTCATTTACTCTAGTTCTGAATTTTCTACCATTTAAATAAGATCTCAGTATCTTAAAGTAGGTAATAATGAGATTTTTGATCTTGGATAGCAGGGCAGTATGCCAAACCTTATCAAAGGCTTGACTGACGTCTAGAAATACAGTTGCAGTTGTGCAGTATTTTTTGTATTCTAGCGCGTGACTTATTTCATGACATATTCTATGTGTTTGCTGGATGGTGGAATGATTTGCCCGGAATCCAAACTGGTGGAGAGGTATCCATTCTCCCGTGCTAGGATCACAATTTATTCTCTGAATTAAGAGCCTTTCGAGGACCTTCGATATAATAGGCAATAGGACGGTATAAAGTGACCATGTTTGGTTCTTTAACTTGTTTAAGAACAAGGATTATTTCCGCAATTTTTAGTTGTTCTGGCCAATAATTTTGTATATGGCATTAAATATGTACGTGATTAGCACAACTCCTTTTCTTGGTAATTCTCTTATCATTTTCGGAGTTATTCTGTCTAATTCTGGAGCTTTTCGTGTATTTAGATATTTAATTTCATTCTGAACTTCATCTACAGTGAATGTCTGAATTAGAGGAATATCTGGAGGAATTTCTAACAAGTCTGTCTCTATTATGTAACAAAAACTGAGTCTTGCTTAGGGATGCACGATGTTTGTCGGTACATCGAAAACATCGACACATCGGACCAAAACATCGATGTTATTACATCGATGGATTTTGATTCGATGTTTTATGACATCGATGGTAGGATTGATAGGCTAGATCTATGTATGGAAATATTGATGTTTTTGAAAATTCATCGATAAGATTTTTTAAAAGTTAATAAACTTGTCAAACTGGATTTCTTGTTGTAAAACAGTTTTTATTTCTTTATAAAATTTTAAATATTTGAGGTTATGCTATCTAACGCCAAACGTCTAACACATCTGGTGACTGTTGTTGTTGGTATTGTCAATGTTGCCATGAAAACTGAGATTTATTTAGTAAGTGCAAAACTAAAATTATTTGCTCTAAAGTGCATAATATCGGTCATCACAGCGCAAAAGCCTACTTTCTATTGTGATTGTAGAAAAATAACTTTATTATAACCAAAAACATTTATAGTAATAAAATAATTAATTTAAACACAAAAACATTATTAAAACAAACATACAACAAACAGGGTACTAAAACTAAGAAAACATTTTTGTTATTAAAGATAGATCATTTAAACGCCGAATTTAACATAACAAAAACAAACAAAACACTGTTTTTATATTTTTTCGCAATACAAAAATACATCAATAAATTCGATAAATCGATGATTTTCAGTCGATGTTTTTTGAACATCGATGAATTAAGATCGATATTTCTGCTATATCGATGGATCGAAAATCGAAATGTTATGCATCGATTTTCGATGTATCGATGCATTTTGTGCATCCCTAGTCCTGCTCAGGTTTGTTAACATTGTGTACCTACATTATAATAATGTTATATAATGCCTAATTTTATATTGGAGCGCGCTTACTACTGATATATTATATTAAATTTAATTATGACTATACATATTCTATATTCTAAAATAAAATTCGTGCAACAGTAATTTAGTTTCAATTATTTACTTCTGTACAATTTTAAACAAACCTTGGGTTAACTATAAGTATTTTATCAAAGGCTAAAACATTCTGCAAGAGGCGTAAAACATCATCTTATTTTTAGGACACTTTGCTTTTATCTGGAAAAAGGATTTATTTGAGCAAACCGACGATTAAAGGAGATGTAGACTTCATCTTTGGCGATGCTTCAGCTGTGATCGAGAACGCCGAAATTATTGCCAGGGCTGACCGACCCCGTAACACTGGTGTAATTTTTGCTCCAAATACGGACACGAGTCAGAAGTATGGATTTTTAGTAATTAACAGTAAAATTACTGCCGAGAATGCGATTAGAGCCAATAAGGGTTGTAGTTTGGCTAGAGCATGGGATACTTCTTCATGTAAGTGCATACATCCTAACTTTGTGTCAGCCTCCCCTAAAATTTGGCCTGTTAGTTTTCCCTTTCGGGACAGCCAACCGGAAAAACTCCTTGAGTGTTTCGCAAAACGTGTACCATCGCTCGTTTTCCTCTGGTAAAAATAAGACAAATAGTTTCACCAACGTGGGTCTGCTCTGGTTTTGTTTCTGAGATACAGGGTGTACAGGTTATCAGGAATGTGCGTACGAGCTGGTACTGAAATAATTTTGTAAAAAAACATTTATGCCACTGTTTCTGTACATTGTGATAGCCCTGTCTGTAGACAGCAAAATGCCTAACAAAAGATATCTCTTGATGCATTTTTTTAATTCAGTTTGTATAGATTTGTATAAATTATTTATTTAATCTAATCTACCTAATATGACTAGAGCTGTAAACATAGGTGATTCCATCTTATAAATTTATAAAATTCTTAATGGTTATTATTCTATTAAAATCGAAATATTTAGGACAAGTAAAACTCAAATTTTAATACAAAAGGAAAAGAGTTCCAAATTATTAAGAAGTTTTTTAAGTATAGTCTATATATGGAATGATCTTCAGGACAACACAGTTTGTGCTTCATTAGTACAATCTTTTAAAAAAACAGCATGCATAAGGTATTAGATTAAATTACTAGAAATCTTATACATTATAGATTCCTAGATTATTGTATTTAAATTGTAAAAATCTTATTATAAATGACAGTTTCATCGGTTATACCGCCTAATGTTAAATTAAATAAATAATAAAAAAACCTGAACAACAGCTAGTAATGCAATTAAAATATGCCAAACCGGAATTTAATGGATGTGGTATAACTACAAACACATATCTACTTCTACCTCTACATAGTAACGTCATAAATTATATTATACCTCTCGAGAATTTATTTTTGGGAAATATTCTCCGAGAACAATGAGAATTTATCGGAAATTTTGGAGAATTTATTTTATATGTTGGAGAATTTTATGTTTTGACTGCATAAACTGAAAGAACATATTTTTTACCAAAAGTAGTTTTTTCATACCCTTTTATTTTCTTTGGTTTTTACAATAATTTTATCTGAAAAAATAAAGAGATGTAGAGATGGAACATTCTCGAGAATTTATTATTGGGAAATATTCTCTGAGAAAAATGAGAATTTATTGGAAATTTTGGAGAATTTATTTTATATGTTGGAGAATTTTATGTTTTGTTTGACTGCATAAATTGGAAGAACATATTTTTTTACCCAAAATAGTTTTTACCATAATTTTATCTGAAAAAATAAGGAGATAGCACTGCACAATACCTAATTTAGAAAATATTTAAATTGTAAATTAACGTGATTACGCATCTTAGTCAAAATAAAGACACAGTAAATTTTTATTTCCATTATTTTCGAGTAACTTTATTTATAAATAAAACACAACTTAGTAAATTAACGTGATTACGCATCTTAGTCAAAATAAAGACACATTAAATTTTTATTTCCATTATTTTCGAGTAACTTTATTTATAAATAAAACACAACTTAGTAAATTAACGTGATTACGCATCTTAGTCAAAATAAAGACACATTAAATTTTTATTTCCATTATTTTCGAGTAACTTTATTTATAAATAAAACACAACTTAGTAAATTAACGTGATTACGCATCTTAGTCAAAATAAAGACACATTAAATTTTTATTTCCATTATTTTCGAGTAACTTTATTTATAAATAAAACACAACTTAGTAAATTAACGTGATTACGCATCTTAGTCAAAATAAAGACACAGTAAATTTTTATTTCCATTATTTTCGAGTAACTTTATTTATAAATAAAACACAACTTAGTAAATTAACGTGATTACGCATCTTAGTCAAAATAAAGACACATTAAATTTTTATTTCCATTATTTTCGAGTAACTTTATTTATAAATAAAACACAACTTAGTAAATTAACGTGATTACGCATCTTAGTCAAAATAAAGACACAGTAAATTTTTATTTCCATTATTTTCGAGTAACTTTATTTATAAATAAAACACAACTTAGTAAATTAACGTGATTACGCATCTTAGTCAAAATAAAGACACATTAAATTTTTATTTCCATTATTTTCGAGTAACTTTATTTATAAATAAAACACAACTTAGTAAATTAACGTGATTACGCATCTTAGTCAAAATAAAGACACATTAAATTTTTATTTCCATTATTTTCGAGTAACTTTATTTATAAATAAAACACAACTTAGTAAATTAACGTGATTACGCATCTTAGTCAAAATAAAGACACAGTAAATTTTTATTTCCATTATTTTCGAGTAACTTTATTTATAAATAAAACACAACTTAGTAAATTAACGTGATTACGCATCTTAGTCAAAATAAAGACACATTAAATTTTTATTTCCATTATTTTCGAGTAACTTTATTTATAAATAAAACACAACTTAGTAAATTAACGTGATTACGCATCTTAGTCAAAATAAAGACACATTAAATTTTTATTTCCATTATTTTCGAGTAACTTTATTTATAAATAAAACACAACTTAGTAAATTAACGTGATTACGCATCTTAGTCAAAATAAAGACACATTAAATTTTTATTTCCATTATTTTCGAGTAACTTTATTTATAAATAAAACACAACTTAGTAAATTAACGTGATTACGCATCTTAGTCAAAATAAAGACACAGTAAATTTTTATTTCCATTATTTTCGAGTAACTTTATTTATAAATAAAACACAACTTAGTAAATTAACGTGATTACGCATCTTAGTCAAAATAAAGACACATTAAATTTTTATTTCCATTATTTTCGAGTAACTTTATTTATAAATAAAACACAACTTAGAAACGCATTGTATAAAATAGTATGTCTAAACAAGTTGTTTAAAACAACACAGAAACGAAAAAAAGGTAAAGATGCTCCAAGCTCCATCTATGATACAATAGCGGCATTAAAATAAATTAACTTAAATTTCCGTAAATTCTCCGAGAATATGAATTTTCCCGAGAACATTCTCGTTCTCGGAAATATTCTCGGTAATTTTCCAGTAATTTATATTTCTTTCTACAATCATAAATTCTCGAGAATTTATGCTGGGAAATATTCTCGGTAATTTACCGTTCTCCGGAAATATTCCCTTGAGAACATTCTCATGGCACATCTCTAATTATACCCATAACTTGCATATAGTACTTTTATCTAATTTTGCTATCTATATACCGACATATCAACGCACAGCCCACACCGCTGGGTCGGGAAACTTGAAATTTTGCACAGAGGTTTCTTACATAACGTAGGCATCTACTAAGGAAGTTTTTTTTTAATTCAACCCCTAAGAAGGTGAAACAGGGGTTCAAACTTTGTATGGAGAAAAAATATTAGATGATCCTATTTTGTAGGAGGTGAAAAACACACAGCGTAATCCAATTTGGCCACTTAGATTTTTTGTGTATTTCAAAAAGCAATTCTCAACAGACGATGTTCCAATTAAATAGAAAAAATATCACGCTTCTTTTTTGTAGCTGCAAATGGTCAAGTGGTCATAAGAGAAACAGAAATTGTGGATGTTGTTAAAGCAGACGCTCCTTATACTACTGGTGCTGGGGGACGGCCATACGCTGGAAACGCAAACACGAACAGGAACCTTGATGATCCGAATTATAACCGTTTCTGGGAATACAAGAATACCGGAACTGGCTCTTAAAACTCATTGAAGTTACGATAACAAATAAATCAAATATATTAGACTTAATTTCGTTTTCATTTGGTCTTGGCCAACGTTTAGACTATTAAGGGTTAAAATAAAAATACTCTTTCTACGACTATTTAATAAAACCATCATTTTCATGCAATTTTTGAAAAATAACATTATCTACTCATTATTAGAGCTCAAAAACACGCCGCCCGACCATAGGCGTCGGGTGGGTTAGGAAGCGTAAATACGCAACTGCATGTAAGTAAGTGATAATTATATTAAGAAAAATACTTACCGAGTAACTACATGCGCTACATGTACTACAAAAGTAGTTAACTACGTAGTTAACTACTCAGTGCTAACTACTTAAGGTAGTTTAACTACTTTTGTGTAATTTAACTACTTTTAAAACTATTTAACTACTTCCCTATATTAGGCACGTCATTATATTACGTGTACGTCGACGCGTGCCAAAAAAAATATCGTTAGAACAAGTTCTCGGAAATTTTTCGTCGGACGTTTCCAATCCAGTAAGCGATAAGCAAACCTAATATAGAATTTGCAGGTTTTGAAAGGTCTCAAAAAATTTAAAAAATTTTAAGTACCTCCTATTCCTATTACCTAATATGAGGAACTGTGTTAATAATTTATGTTTAAATTTAAGTCAGTGGACAGTTAACTTTAAAATAAAGTTTAAATAATAAAAAAAATTATTTTATTTTGAATTTTTTATTTCATTTTATAGGTTCAAGTCCTTTTTTGAATCACTTTTGTAAGTACGGCTACGGCCTACGGCACTAGTTTTTTGAGCCACAACGGTACAGGGTCTTCCAACGAGGACTGAACAGGGGCTCATTTTTGAGCTTCCTTGTATTTAAAGAAAAATCTAAAATAGCCAATCGATGTACTTTTTCCTGCAGAATTCAAAAATGAAACCAAAAATTTATTTGAACCAGAAACAAAAGAGTTACGCTATGGATAAGGTGTTTTTTAAATGGAACATAGCTTTTTTTATACGATTTTCGGAACGAGTGAGTTTTTTTATGTCCGTTCTGATTAAAATATTTAATATTGTGACAGCTATTTTTATTAAATTTTAATGTTTTATCCAGTATAATTTAACTTCAACCTGTTTGAAACATACACTAGGTAATAAAGGTAAAATCACCTTGAAATCCTTCGAAGTCAAAAAATTTGACAAATTTACTATAATATTGCCGAAATGAATTGCTTCTCTTGCATTTTCTTGGCATTTGTAGAACAAGATAACAATCTGCAATCTCTCATCTAATGAATATTTCATTTCGGCAATATATTATAGTAAATTTGTCAAATTTTTTGACTTTGAAGGATTTCAAGGTGATTTTACCTTTATTACCTAGTGTATGTTTCAAACAGGTTGAAGTTAAAAGTATACTGGATAAAACATTAAAATTTAATAAAAATAGCTGTCACAATATTAAATATTTTAATCAGAACGGACATAAAAAAATCACTCGTTCCGAAAATCGTATAAAAAAAGCTATGTTCCATTTAAAAAACACCTTATCCATAGCGTAACTCTTTTGTTTCTGGTTCAAATAAATTTTTGGTTTCATTTTTGAATTCTGCAGGAAAAAGTACATCGATTGGCTATTTTAGATTTTTCTTTAAATACAAGGAAGCTCAAAAATGAGCCCCTGTTCAGTCCTCGTTGGAAGACCCTGTACATGTTTAGTTTGGATTGTAGTTAAAAAAGTAGTTAAATATTAGTAGTCTAACTATTTTTTTGAAGAAGTAGTTTAACTACCAAGTAGTTAAACTACTTTTCTGATAAACTAGTTAGTAGTTATACTCCACTACTTTCTTCAAGTAGTTTGCCCAGCTCTGGTTAATGGTAAGCTTAATTTTGTTCAAATTTAGGTAACTTGTACAGCAAAGTTCTAACCTTTGAAGTCGGCGTAATTTTAAAGCATAATAGGAATTCTTAATGATAATACATTACTATTAATGAATAATGAATTATTAATTGAGAGTAATAGTTTTAGTTATTTATTACCGAGTCTAATGGGAAGCCTAATTCTGTTCAACTTTAGATAATTTGTACACCAAAATTCTAAACTTTGAAGCATGCGCTATATATATATATATATATATATATATATATATATATATATATATATATATATATATATATTATACAGTGAAACCTCCCACAGACGGACACCAATGGTTCCAACATTATTGTCCGCTTGTGGGAGATGTCCGCCTACAGGAAAAATTAACTAAAAAAAAACCGTTGTATGTACTCGTGTACATACAATGGATTTGCGAGTAGTTTTATATTTTTGTGAGTAAACAGCTGTGAAAGTAAATATTAACTACAAATACATATGTATTATGTAATACATAACTATGAGCATACATAACATACAACAGAATTGTTTTTAAAAAAATGAGAAACTTTAAAAGATTAAAAACTTATTTAAAAAAATCAGAAATTTTAGATTGTTTTAGTTCTTGCATTTTTTGTTTCATTATGCAGTTCTGGAGATGAGTCTACATTTGTAAATTTAATTGCTGAAAGACTGCGTAATCATCTCTTGCAAATGTCTTCAATTTGCCTATTGTAATTAGCGCGCCATTGTATGATTTTATTTATTTATTTCACTTTATGTCTACAGAATCTAACGATATGACGTCAATACAAACAAAAATGTTAAAATACTTAAAGAAACTAGAGAATAATAATTAAAGTAATTCTACAAGACAATACTAAATTAAAATTTTGAAATAGTCGTTAACATTATAAAAACATTCATATAAAAGGTAAATCTTTACACATTTTTTAAATTTAGTGTATGAGGGTATCTCTTTGAGACCCGCTGGAAGATTGTTAAACATATTTGCGCAAAAGCAGTATGGACTCTTTTGATAGGTGGTAGTGTTGTGAAGGGGAATGTATATGTTAGAGTTGTTTCTTGTGGAATGATTGTGAATTGTTGAGGATTGGGAAAATCTGGTTTTCTGTTTTTTGACGAAGAGAACTGCGTGCAGTATCAGTATGGATGGGAGCGTGAGTATCTTATGCTGAAGGAACAAAGGTCTACAGGAGTTTAGGGGACTCAGGGAGTAAATCGTTCTAATAAGTCTTTTTTGTAGGATGAATATTCTGGCTAGATCGGTGGATTGGCCCCAATAAATGACGCCATAGCTCAAGTGGCAGTATGCAAGTGCATAATAGGTATTAAGAAGTTGCTTTGGTTCTAGGGTGTTTTTTAGGTTTCTTATAGCAAAATATGCTGTATTTAATTTCCCAGCCACATAATCTATGTGATTGCACCATCTAATATGAGGATCCAAATAAATGCCAAGGAATTTGAAATTATCTGTTTTGTTTACCGGTTTGTTATTTAATGTAAGATTTGCATCTCGATGTAATTCTTTACGGAGTGGGAAAGTCATGTAGCAAGTTTTAGATTCGCTTACGATAAGTCTGTTATTTGAACACCATCTAGAAAATTTGTGTAAGATATTGTTGGCTCCGCTCTCTAAGTCCTCCAGGTTGCTGGCGGAGATAGCCACCGTGCAGTCATCAGCATAAAGTATTTGTTTGCTATTTGGTTGTGCAATGTACTCTTCTAAGTCGTTTATGAACAAAGTGAACAGCAAAGGTGAAATTATGCTTCCCTGTGGTACTCCACAATTGACTGTTTGCTCATTTGAAGTGACATTCCCAATTCTAACTCTAATCTTCCGGTTTTCCATATAAGAAATTACCCAATTGTTGATAGCGCCCCTTATTCCCAGTGCGTGCAGTTTCTTTTTTAGGTATAAACTGTTTAGGCAGTCAAACGCGCGTGTTAAATCAAAAAATAGCACGAGAATGAGTCGTGATGCATCCAGACCCTCATAGACAAAGTTCATTAATTCAAATATAGCTGTCGAGGTTGAGAAATCTTTTCTAAAACCGTGTTGCGCGTTACTGATTAAGTCTGCACCATTCAAGTAGTTTTCCAAGCGAATCAAGGTAGCTTTTTCAAAAAGTTTTGAGAAGCTAGGCAAACCTGTTATCGCTCTATAATTTTCTATTTTTTCTCTGTCCCCCTTTTTAAAAAGCGGAATTATTTCCCCTATTTTAAGTTTACTAGGAAATTTCCCCTTATCTAAAGACAAATTAAAAATGTGGCATACTTAAAGGATATTTAATATATGTCCATATTTTTTCCAAAACTGAAATTGGGATGTCTTTTGGCTTCTGGGATCATTTCTTTATCCTCACATGATTCACCTGTACACCCTGTATGTTTTGCAGATTTATAACGTTTTTTAAAAAATCTTCCAATGTCGCCAAAGGTAAATCGTCTTCCGGTTCCCAGCCTTGATTAACTGCGAAGTCATTTTTCTTAAAACCTGCTTTACTGAAGCAATTCTGTATGGTAGTAGGGGTAAAGCTGTTTTTATAAACTAAATCGCCTCCAAAATATTAACTAATCCGGGGAGTTCAAATGGTATGTCATCCGTTTTAGACAAAATGTGCTTCAAAATTAAATTTCTGTAATAAAACCGAAACCACTCTCTTGTCCTAAAGTCGTAGAGGGGAATCCCATGAGCATGAAACAGAGAAACGGTAAATTCTCGAATCATTGCATAAATGAAGTTGTATTCATATGCTACATATTAAGTTCGTGTCCGTTTATTAGTAAAATATGTCATTAGAGTTTCACGTCCGCATTTGGGAGACTTTTATCCACTTCGGGGACAATTATACTGTCCGCGTCCGCGTCCGCGTCCGCCCAATAGAAGGTCCGCTCGTGGGAGAACGGTCTACATGCAAAAATTATATGTCATGGTTGGTTCCAAATAAAATGTCCGCTCAAGAGAGGTTTCACTGTGTATATATATATATATATATATATATATATATATATATATATATATATATATATATATATATATATACATATACACAAAAAATGTATTTTTTTTTTAATTTAACCAACTTCACAAAAGAAAAAGCACTACAAAGTACGAAATAATATTTTTACTTATTTATTACGAGGTAAATGGTAAAGCCAAATTTTGTTCAAATTTTAGGAAACTTGTTCAAACGTGCACAACTTTAAAGTCGGCGAAATTTCACAGTATGAAGATTCGCAATGGTACTTTATATATATATACACATATATATATATATATATATATATATATATATATATATATATATATATATATATATATATATATATATATATATATATATATATATATGTATATATATATATATATATATATATATATATATATATATATATATATATATATATATATATATATGTATATATATATATATATATATATATATATATATATATATATATATATATATATATATATATATATATAAAGTACCATTGCGACTCTTCAAATCTTCATACTGTGAAATTTCGCCGACTTTAAAGTTGTGCGCGTTTGAACAAGTTTCCTAAATTTGAACAAAATTTGGCTTTACCATTTACCTCGTAATAATAAGTAAAAATATTATTTCGTACTTTTTAGTGCTTTTTCTTTTGTGAAGTTGGTTAAATTAAACAAAAAATACATTTTTTGTGCACCTATTCACCCATCACCCTTCATATTATCTCCTCCTCATTTTATTTGTCCTACGCATTAATAATTATTATTGACTTCTTTGACTCCAATATTACTAACATTATAATACACAAAGATATAAAAAAAATACTTTCTCGATGTATTTCATCGCATTCATCCCACCTGCTTTATCTTTTTTTCTGTCTCTATCTCGCCCCACTC
Organism: Philopedon plagiatum; assembly: GCA_963971165.1. Classification (NCBI taxonomy): domain Eukaryota; kingdom Metazoa; phylum Arthropoda; class Insecta; order Coleoptera; family Curculionidae; genus Philopedon; species Philopedon plagiatum. The sequence goes on along the minus strand of OZ020193.1, from coordinate 33,272,313 downwards.
CTTCTACATTTTTTAACATTTGTTAGACAAAATTAGATTCTGTGACCTCAGTAATCCCGAAAATGATCCATTAGTTAACATTTTTGGAAAAAATCCCAGTCGCCCCGTTTTTTCCCCAATCGATTTTTTAACACCCGTTAGACAAAATTGGATTTTCTGACCTCAATAACGCCAAAAATGACATATTAGTAAGGTTGGCCACTTTCCTACTTTTGGTCTGCTCGCAGTGGTGTTTCGATGGGGGAAAGCAAAGGTTCTTGTGGGAATTCCCAGATTTGAAATATACCGGTGCTCACATGCTGTGTTGTGTAACAAAGACTTGTTATGTTGAAACAGAGTTACCGAGTGTAACATATAAACAGTGCAACCCATAAATATAAACGTGGCCATCGACCTTTTGCGGAATTTATTTTCGATTTAATTGTTATTAAGTGCTGTGATGTGCCGTTTCATATAGTGGGCAAATTACCATTTCAGCAGTTCTGAAAAAATATAATCCCAAGTGGAAATTTCCAAGCTGAACGGCAGTACGAAGATATTTCCCAATTGTGCGTGAGAGACTTGAAAACATGAAAACCATATTAAATCCGCACTACACATAGAGAAAATATATAATAGAGAAATAATGTAATTTGCGAATGTGGCAAATTTACCAAGCTGAATCCGTAAATACAGATGGTCTTCTGCGGGCTTGCGCCTGGTCGAACGTTTGCCTCGTGATAGACAGGACCGTACTTCAAAATTTATTTCACATGACGTGAATTTTTTATCGAGTAATAAATGCTAAATATATTACTTGTAATTATTCTTTTTATTAATGATAAAAATGTAACCATTAGTGAGATTTTAACCAAAATTGTATAGTTTGTTGGCTTAAATCTGAGTTTTCTTGCTATACAAAACTGTCGATAATTCCTCGAAAATAGCTCAGTTTATACATATACAGTGCGTCTCTTTAATGCCCCCCCCCCCCCTCTTAATTTTTTAAACGTTACATTTACAAAATTGAAAGTTGAAATAAAATATAAACATAGTATTCTAAACAATAGAAATAAAATATGCAACTGTTTTAAGAAGTAAAATAGTAAATAAAAAAATTACCAAAACTATGTGTATATTTTATTGGATTGGCATCCCATCCTCTATAATTATTGAACAAACCAACTACTATGGTAAGATGTAAATATTTTTACACCTATTTACAGTGTGTGCACTTGATACTTTGGTGAAAGCGCTACTTACTTACGGCCCCATGTCAATCTAATCCACTGATATCTTAGCGATCCTTTGGCGAAAGCGCTTTTTTCTTTCGCCATCCCTTTTAAAATACTCCCCTCTACCCTAATCCACTAGTATTTTAGTGCCCCTTTGACGAAAGCGCAAAATATGCCTTTTGGACACTCACCCTTCTAATCCACCGATATCTTAGCGATCCTTTGGCGAAAGCGCTTTTTTCCTTTCGCCATCCCTTTTAAAATACTCCCCTCTACCCTAATCCACTAGTATTTTAGTGCCCCTTTGACGAAAGCGCAAAATATGCCTTTTGGACACTCACCCTTCTAATCCACCGATATCTTAGCGATCCTTTGGCGAAAGCGCTTTTTTCCTTTCGCCATCCCTTTTAAAATACTCCCCTCTACCCTAATCCACTAGTATTTTAGTGCCCCTTTGGCGAAAGCGCAAATATGCCTTTTGGACACTCACCCTTCTAATCCACTGATTCTTAGCGATCCTTTGGCGAAAGAGCTTTTTTCTTTCGCCATCCCTTTTCAAATACTCCCCTCTACCCTAATCCACTAGTATTTTTAGTGCCCCTTTGGCGAAAGCGCAAATATGCCTTTTGACACTCACTCACCCTTATGCAATATAGGGGAAGGAGGCATTGACACTATATATGACCTTCTTACACCATCTTACCCCTTATACAATGCTCCTAATACGCAGTGGCGGCTGGTGAAATTTCGAAGTTGTATATCTCTGTTCCTACTTACAGGACCCGAACCAAAAAAAAAATCATTTTGTAATTTGCGAAAAAAAGTTAAATTTTTGGTGTGCCCCTCCTAGGAAAAAAATGAAAACGTCTAGGTATTTTATTTATTCTTTTTTCTAAACAAATTTTACATCATTCTGTCGACAGTTTTTAAATTTTGAGAGACAAAAAGGTGTTAGTAGAAAGTTATAGTCATTTGAATTTTTTTAAGCCTAAAATAAAATTTAAGAAAAAATTCAAATGACTATAACTTTCAACTAACACCTTTTTTTCTCTCAAAATTTCAAGAATGTCGCCAAAATGACGTAAAATTTGTTTAGAAAAAAGAATAAATAAAATACCTAGACGCTTTCATTTTTTTCCTAGGAGGGGCACACCAAAAATTTAACTTTTTTTCGCAAATTACAAAATGTTTTTTTTCTTTACCAAAACATTCCCAGTGGGCTCACTATTAAAATACGTAAATTAGGTTCGGGTCCTATAAGTAGGAACAGAGATATACAACTTTGAAATTTCACCAGCCGCCACTGCTAATACGCACACACCCCATCAGTGCCTTTCTGACACCTTGACCACACTCAATATACGTCACTGATAAATATTTCTACTTCTCCGTGTGTCTGTTCACTTCAACACCGGAGTGCATTTAAGATAAAAGTTAGAAAATTTATTTGGTTAGAGTTAATCTTAATAACTCAAAACTTAAAAGTATTTTTGCAAATGGAAATAGCAACTTCAGCATTTACAACAGCTGTATTCCATGTGTTTCCTTCAGTGATTACAACTGGGTCCGGTTCTGATAGCCGAGTTGCGTCATTGAGTTCAACAACCACTTTTGCTAGACGTCCCGAGTGCGCATGCCTCGAGAGGACCGTCGTTTAAAAATCTGACTGGCGCCCAATGGGTACAAACGCACTGTTTCGCCCATACATTGGACGGATACAGCTGGTGTCGCGAATACGTTGTGATGGTCTAAATATATTTTTTCTACAACCGAGCGAAAAGTACAAATTTGCGCTTTCAAAAGAAAGCGCAAAGTTGGACATTTTCGAGGAACAAGCGTTTGTTTTACTTTGTCGCTCGCCGAGCGACAAAGTTACTTTGTCGCTCGCTTAGTTACCATGGACACCTTAATAATAATAAAGAAACGTCCAGCGTATCTGCGACTTTTGACACAAATACTATTTTAACAAACATTTTTATCTAGACACATATGTAACGTAAAGTAATGCTCACTTTTTGAAATATGAAGTGTCAAGTTTGAGATTATCAAAGTTTATCAATTTTTACCAAACATTTTTATAAAAACACCGGTTGTAGAAAAAATCATGTGTGTAATTCGAGCGCAAAGTGACATTGCCGCTCTCGCGAGATAGCCGCGCTCCGCTACGCGTCGCGCGTCTAACTTCTCGCTCAGAGCGGCAATATATCACTTTGCGCTCTTAATACACAAATAGCTATTTTCTACAACCGAGCGAAAAGTACAAATTTGCGCTTTCAAAAGAAAGCGCAAAGTTGGACATTTTCGAGGAACAAGCGTTTGTTTTACTTTGTCGCTCGCCGAGCGACAAAGTTACTTTGTCGCTCGCTTAGTTACCATGGACACCTTAATAATAATAAAGAAACGTCCAGCGTATCTGCGACTTTTGACACAATAGCTATTTGTGTATTAAGAGCGCAAAGTGATATATTGCCGCTCTGAGCGAGAAGTTAGACGCGCGACGCGTAGCGGAGCGCGGCTATCTCGCGAGAGCGGCAATGTCACTTTGCGCTCGAATTACACACATGATTTTTTCTACAACCGGTGTTTTTATAAAAATGTTTGGTAAAAATTGATAAACTTTGATAATCTCAAACTTGACACTTCATATTTCAAAAAGTGAGCATTACTTTACGTTACATATGTGTCTAGATAAAAATGTTTGTTAAAATAGTATTTGTGTCAAAAGTCGCAGATACGCTGGACGTTTCTTTATTATTATTGTGTCCATGGTAACTAAGCGAGCGACAAAGTAACTTTGTCGCTCGGCGAGTGACAAAGTAAAACAAACGCTTGTTCCTCGAAAATGTCCAACTTTGCGCTTTCTTTTGAAAGCGCAAATTTGTACTTTTCGCTCGGTTGTAGAAAAAATATAAACTGTCAAATTTGATATCAATAATTATTAATTACATTACAAAATATTTTTATAAAAACACCGGTTGTAGAAAAAATCATGTGTGTAATTCGAGCGCAAAGTGACATTGCCGCTCTCGCGAGATAGCCGCGCTCCGCTACGCGTCGCGCATCTAACTTCTCGCTCAGAGCGGCAATATATCACTTTGCGCTCTTAATACACAAATAGCTATTGTCTATGGCACTACACGATAAAAAAAAACCGTGGTTAACCGTGGATGGTTAACCGGAGAGAACAGCAGTGGCACTCTGTAAGAAAAATAGCGATAGCGACCGGGGTCTCTTCGAAACATACCGAACGGTGATACATAGGAAGAATTTGCAAAGAGACGCCGGTCGCTATCGCTATTTTTCTTACAGAGTACCACTGCAGATTCTAAAGAAAAATCTGTTGCCAAGTACGCACATTAAATCCGCTTGGACCGCCACCTCCATATTTGTTGGCAAGTCAACGATTAGAAAAGGGCACTGCCGAAGTAGTAAAGAACCTAATATCAACCACATTGCAAAAACTTCAAGTCTCACCACAACAGGTATTAATGTTTGTTAGTGATAGCGCCGCAGTCATGTTTCTTGCAGGTGGTTTCCTCAAAAATGTTTGTGATAACTTACTACATGTTACGTGTATACTTCATGCGCTACATCTTGGAGCAAATACACTTCGAAATTGTTATCCAGATGTAGATACATTAGTAGCATAGGCAAAAGCCGTGTTCTGCAAATCCTCGAAACGTATTAGGGAATTTCACTGGCAGTGTCCTGGCAGCCCAGACCTTCCACAGCCGATTTTTACACGCTTCGGAACATGGATAGAAGCAGCTTTTTATTATTTGAAACATTTTCAGAAAATCCAAACCGTAATTTTAACTTCGATGCTACAGAATCCGCTGCCGTTCGTAAGACTCAAATGAAGTTTCATGACGGTCAAATTGAAGAAGATTTACGAACGATTTATACTAATTTTGGAGCACTAGCGGATGCCGTACAAAAGTTACAAAGGACTGCGATATCGTTAGAGGAATCATTGCCGATCATAGATGCCGTACAGCGTTACAGCCTTTAACTGATGAGAAAAGTATTCGGGTCGGGGTTACAGTAGGGTTAGGGTCCTTTTTTGAAAAGGACAGTCCTTTTTTCAAACAAAATGTTCTTGCGGCTTTGTATGGGTTAAAATGTCCTTTTTACAAACTATACGCCTATTTTTTTTTCAAATTAAATTATTCGCACAGTGTTAAGGTGGCGTTAAAACGTTAATTATTGGGTTAGTGTTTTTTTTTTGTAGAACGCTCAGTTTAATCTAGAAATTGGCACTCCTCGTAAGGAAAAAAAGAATAACATATTACAACAAAGAGTGGACAAGTACGTATACCTGGCTGAGACAAGGTTCTAACTACCGAAGCATTTTGCAAAACCTGCTCGCTTCCGTTTACTATGGCGAATATGGGACTTTCAGCAATAAGGCAACACGACTTTCAGCAATAAGGCAACACAGTGAATGTAATCTACACCAAACGAAGACTTCTGCAGCAAACAGTTCAGTTCAATGGAGACTATTTTTGTTAAAAAAAATCCAATGAGGAAGTAAAATCCAATGAGGAAGTTCAAGTAATTTTAATAAAAACATGTTAAATTTATCATACTGTAAAACATAACCAGTCGTACAGCTCTTACTCCAAAGTAGCATCGAAACTTTCATGTGGTAGAACTAAAAGTGAAGCGATTGTGCAAAATGTTTTAGCTCCCATGGCATTGCAAAACGTGATTCAATTGTTAACAGATCATGTTCCAAAACTTTTCTTTAGCGTTCAGTTGGATGCTTCTAACAGAAAAAAATATTAAACTTTTCCCTATTTGTATTCAAGTTTTTACAGTTCAAGGAGGGCTTACAAATTTTTTGTTGTACTTTTGTGAAAACAGTGACGAAAGTGTTTAATATGGTTAATGATAGTTTAAAAGAACTAAAATTAGACTGGATTCACGTTTCTTCGTTGAGCGCTACAAATTCAAATTTTGGTGTTAACCATAGCCTCTTTACTAATATTTCTAACAAAAACCGAAATATTTTGAAAGGAAATTGCCACGCGCACGTAATACATAACTGCGTTATGTTTTCTATGGACGCTTTGGGTTGAGATGTTGAAAACCTTATTCTTAAAATATATTCTCACTATTATGTGTCTGCTAAACGCAGATTCAGAACGTTTCACGAATTTACCGATTGTCAATGGCGTGAACTAATAAGGCACGTGGGTGGCTATCTTTAAATCCTTGTGATGAAAGGATATTGACAAATTATGTACATAGCTCTCTGTAGGTACTTTTCAAGTTTAAAAAACTGTCCCGTACAGATTAAAAAACTAGATATAAAATAGATACGTACGGCACTGGTAAGGTTTCACCAGAAGTTGAGGTTTACCTATCTACTTTTCTTTAATCACATTCTTAGGGCTTTTGAAACTTTTATATAAAAAATAATTTAATACAATGAAACAACTGCACTTGATTTGTACAGTATAATGACTGAGTTGAGGAAGAATTTAGTGCAAAGATTAGAAAATAATTTTGATGGGTTTGAAAACAAAGTTAGACTGCAATCTCTCCTTGATGCAACTAATGCAGCAAGCAAGAATAAAACAGAAACTGATTTTAACTGATATTAATATATATACGAGTATATATATATATATATATATATATATATATATATATATATATATATATATATATATATATATATATATATATATATATATATATATATATATATATATATATATATATATATATATATATATATTATATATATATATATATATATATATATATATATATATATATATATAATTTTATCAACGATCTGTACAATACCTAGAAAGGTGGTATGACTTTTCGGAACACAGTTGGCACAGTATTGTCGGAAAATTAAATTTCCATCATATTCAGATTTTGAAGAAATCATTACAAAGATAAACAATCCAAACTTGCAAGTCAATAGGAACCTGCTTTTTAATGAGATAATGCAGATATCTGATGGTTACCAAGAGATTGAAAATGAACTTATACATTTATGTACCCCAAAAAAATGGCAAGCTCTTTTTAATCGCTTTAAAAATACTATAAATGTTTTTCCTTGGTTTCGTTTTTATTAAGCGTATCTGAGCGAATTTTTTCTGTAATGGGTAAGGGTACCTTACGGGTAAGTTAAAAGGCAACTCAGATAAAAGGAATGCTTGAAAATGACACATTTTCAAAATCGCTCTGTATCTCCGAAACGAAGGAGGCTATGAAAATGCTGTTCGTACGTTTCACGGAAAAGTAGCACAGGGTTGAGAAAACCGCAGCTCTCTATCTTTAAAGATAACCGAGATACCCTGAAAAGTGTCGAAAATTGGACACCCTGTACATGACATGTACTTTCCTTCTTATGTTTTTAACCGATGCCTAAAAAAGCGATTTCGCTTAACAACGAATCAAATCATATCATCTGAGATACGCTATACCTTTTTATGGTGACGAATTGTGTCGGAGGAGATGATTTTTTAAATGACCTTTAAAACAAGTTTTATAATAACAATGGCTGCAGCTAAACATTGTACGTTCATTTGAATGTTGGAGGATGTGCCTCATTAAATGATCTTTACGACTCGTTCCATAATAACACTTATCACATTTAAACTTTTTAATCGCTTCCGGATTCGTATGTCCGAGGAGATGAGCTTTTATACTACGTTTATAAATCGTTTGATAAGAACACAGAGTGCATCTGAATCTTTCAACTTCCTCTGGATTGGCGTGTCGAAGCGAATGGTTTTTTAAATGACTTCTCTGAATCGTCTTGTATTCACACTGATCACACTTAAACATCTCTATTTCTTCCGGACTTTTATGCTGAATAAGATGCCTCAATAAATGACTTTTGTAGATGGTCTGATAAGAACAGTGACCACATTTCAATTTACCAATGGTTTCAGGATTTCTATGTCGCTGCATATGCCTTTTTAAAGCAGACTTCTCAATTGCCACGTAACTGCAATCACCGCATTTGAATTTGGCACCGGTAATTTTATGCCGATGCAGATGCCTCGTCAGACAACTTTTGTCAATTGTTTGATAAGAACACTGGTCACACTGAAACTTCTCAACTTCTTGTGGATTTTTGTGTCGAAGTTGATGTCTCTTCAAATTATACGTCTGTACTGTCTCATAGTTACACTGATCACATTTTAATTTTCCCGTCTCTATAGATTTTACGTACTTTCCTAAATTACATACTGCTGGAGTTTGATTACCATTAGTGCTGAACTTTGCTCGATCTTCACAATTTGAAGAAATGCTACAAAAGAATGAGTAGGGTTATTATTTAATATTTTGCTTTCACTCTGTGTAATAGGCAATATGCATATATACATACAGGGTGAGTTTTTTAAAGTGCTACAAGGCGATATCTCGAAAACGGTTTAAAATATTTTCAGGAAATTTTGGTAAGTTAATAGAGAGATGGGGGACATATTTAAACATATTTTTGACATTCACCCCTCTCTCTATTTTGAGGGGTGGGGGCAACTTTGAAATGGGATGATGTACTTTTGTTTATAAAATTCGAATCTACGAAAAAAACTGCGCATGTGCATAATTTTTTTATGATTTGCTCTGTCGGTTACGGAATTATGGTTAACAAAATTTTGATTAAATTTAAACAATAAATACATTTTACCAATAAATCAAGTTCACTTATTTCAGAATTATTATTTGTTTCTATGGCCATGCGTTATTTTTACTTAAGGTGGCATTTTCCAGTTGCGTGGCCAACTTAATTCATTTTGACATGATTTTTAAAAATAATAATAATAACAAAGTTTATTAGTTACAAAGCTATTCAATATAATTTTAAAATATAACATTCAATTTATTCTATAACCCTTTTCTTTCTTTTGTTTTGCAAATAGGTAATTTTAATCCATTTTGAATTTTATCGAATAAGGTTTAAATTGCTTAAAATTTCCGTTTTTAATTTTTTAATAAATGATTTTAAACATTACGAGTAGGTATATTCATATCTTGCAAGCTATTTTCAGTCAATTATTTAAAGTTTCAACGTGTACAATGATTTCAGAAATATAATATTTTAAGATATATGGTGTCATTTGTTCTGCCACTAGGACCTTAATAATATTCTTTTTAAATATAGTTTTCCTAAAATAAATCATAAAATATCTTGAAACTTTATTAATACGTTAAAAAATGCCCATAAAATATGAATCTACGGTTAATATTGTGAAAATATTCATACAAATGAAAAACAAAGAAAAAAATTATACTAAACTAAAATCAAGTTGGTAATAAATGGATGTGGTCGGCAAATGAAGTCTTAAGTCAGTTGAGAATTTTAACGTTTTTATTTTATTTTTTTATTTGTAATATAAACGGGCACACGCCATTTTGATAAATGTAACAATAACAGTTCTACCTAAATCCAATAACAATATAGTACTGACGGAACTATCGCCACCAATAAACAACTAACTGATCACATCAGCTAGCAAGACTAAAAGGAAGTACAACAAAATAAAACTAAAGACAAACAATCATGCATTGACCAGAACATTCCTTACCTTCCTTTTAAGGGAAGCAAGGGAATCCGAAAAAATATCCGTCATGAAGATGATTAACAAAGCACATGGCCCTCACTAAGGGCGAATGCAAGCCATAATGCCATAATTGGATATATGATGGCCAACATTAATGAATTTTACACAGTAAATCAGGGCTTACAATAAGACCCCTTAGAACTTTCCAAGAAAAACCACATCGAACATTGTTCTTCAATGTGACAAGAGATCGAGGCGTACATTATTTGTAATGATACTGTATTCATGATTCTCAACTATCATATTCATCTTTCGAGCACGAAGTTTCAGGAATCTATTTTGCACTCTCTCCAAGCAGCATTTGTGGACTTCGTAATATGGAGACCACACCACCGTAGAACATTCCATTACAGACCTCACTAACGCACAGTATAACAGTCTTAAAGAAAACAAAGAAAAATCACCGCAGTTCCTAGAGATAAAGAACAGCAACTGACGCCTTGGTAGCAACAGCATTGGCCTGCTACACAAATGTCAGGCGACAATCTAAAATCACTCCGAGGTCCCGCACATTATCAACTCTATTCAGAGCCACACCATCAATGCTGTAGCCACCGTCCGCCTTTATCAGTTCACGGTAAAAACTCATGGCATAACATTTACCTATATTCAATTGCAAGTCATTCGCATTCGCCCATACCACAAACCTGATGACATCATTCTGCAAGGATCACACATCATTACTATTATTAATTACTTTATATATCTTTAAATTTAAATCATCAGGAAACATTAAAAATTCACTCTCAGCTATGAACTCCTCTATATCATTCACAAACAAGTTTACCCACTTTTACTTTGTATACACGGTCCCTTAAATAACTACCCAACCACTGAACAAGAGAACGACTGAAGCCCATAGCAGACAATTTAGCTAGTAGAAGTCTATGCTCGACTCTGTCAAACGCCTTGGAGAAATCAGTGTAAATTGCATCTATCTGAGAATTCTCCTCCAAAGCATCCAGCAGTTCCGATACATAGACCATTAAATTAGTGGTTGTTGACATATTCTTTGAAAATCCATGCTGCTGCTCAACAATGGCCCCCCTACAGAGCCAAACGAGTTGGTCATGCACCAACAAATCAAACAGCTTGGGAATACTAGATTGATTGCAGACACTACGATAGTTCGCAATGTTCTCCCTGTCACCAGATTTGTGTATTGGAACAAGAAAACTCTCCTTCCATGATGCAGGAAAGCCCCCAGATCTAGTGATTTATTGAAACCAATGGCAAAAGCCCCAGATATCGTGCAAACGCAGCGTATCAACAAATAATTGGTATATCATCTAGAAAGTTTATCTGGCAAATGGACAATTTTATCATATGTTTCCGACACCAGAAAAGGCCGCAGAGACGCATAACACTTAGTATTTGGATTGTAATCGGGCGTCGGAACCTTACTCTCACCAAAGGCACCTGCAAGGTTCGCGGCGAAAAGGTTTGCAATATCATGCCCGTTAGTAGCAACCGTGTTGTCCCTGTACATGGCTGATGGTAGGCCAAATGATGCCCGCCTGCTATTAATAAACGACCAAAAGCTGCGAGGATTGACATTTATATTCAGTTCAATCGTGTACAAATAATGAGAATAGCATCTTGCAGTGAGTAATTTACATCTATCTCTCAAAGAGATGAATCTATTGTAATAGCAAGGAAGGCCGGTTTGCTTGTAATATTTATGTGCTATTTTTTTGTCAATTATAAGTCTCTTTACATCCGATCACAGCGCCTGCGCGGAACGTTTTAACGATATCACTGATATGTGGTTTCAACAGGAGCTCCACCCCATTATGCAATACAGGGTCCGTAATCATTTGAATGAAATATTTAAAAACAGGTGGATTGGACGAGCTGGTCCGGTCAACTGGCGTGCTAGGTCCCCAGATTTGATCGTCTTGACTATTTCTTATGGGGTTAAAGGACAAAGTGATGGCGACTGCACCTACAACTTTAGATGATCTGAAAGACTGAATCCGTTTTGCCCGTATTACTCACACCTGAAATGTTAAAGCAAGTACGAAATTCATTTAGAAAAAAGTAAGAAAGTGTTTGGAAGTTGAAGGACATTTCGAACAACTTCTCAAGCATGACAGACGATAAGTAAGTTGAAATTAAATGGTAAATAATTGTTTTTATTTCATAACCTAATAAATCACAATTTCGTAACCAAAAGAGCAAATCAAAAAAAAAATTGGACGTACGTAGTTTTTACATAGATTCTAATTTTATAAACAAAGTACAAACTCAAACTCTTTATTTAGCCACTTGTAAATACAATAACATAAAATTTTATGCATTGACAGGTCAAAACCTGGTACAGGCAAAATTAAATGAAGCTAAGTCTAAGTTAGATTAAATTAAATTTAAAATTACAATTTCAAATAAAAATTAAAATTGCTATAGTGATCTAATCACTAATTGGCAGCTCTAAACGATACAAAAAACATATTAAAAGTCACAGGTAAAAACAAGACCAATCACACTCCATCGGTATGGAGAACCGTACCCATCAGACAGTCAAACAACTCCTGAATGGAATAAAATGCATTTGACCTCAAGAACTGTCGTAGTTTCACTTTAAAACGACTCACACACAAATATCTTATCTCAACCGGCAGTCTATTAAACAATGTTATGGTATTATAGTCTACAGAGTTCTTGAAGTAAGCCGTCCTGCGTCTCGGAATTAAAAGAGTGTGTTCGCCCCTTGTTTGGTGGTTATGGCCACGTGAGATATAAGGGAACTGCCCCACATTTGTTCTAGCAAACACTAAACATTTATAGATACAAATACAAGGAACAGTTAGGATTTTGTTATTAATGAAAACCCTCTTACAGGACTCCCGCACACCCATATTAAAAATTAGTCTTAAGATTCTCTTTTGATTTACGAATACCCTGGCAGAATCCCTACTCCTTCCCCAGAGCGGAATGCTCAGGGATCATGATCCCGTTTAAAATCCCACCCCTCAAAAAGGAGAGAGGGGGTAAATGTAAAAAATATGTTTAAATATGTCCCCCATCTCTCTATTAACTTACCAAAATTTCATGAAAATATTTTAAGTTGTTTTCGAGATATCGCCTTATTAACACTTTAAAACACTCACCCTGTATATCCTCTATATAAATTAAATGAATCGGTGAGATTAAAAACAGTATAAGTTCAAAATTTGACATTTTGTCTTAAGATAGCCAATCGCTTTAAAATTCTTTCCTCTATCGACTGAGCATAAAAACTAGCGATGGGATATCTCGAATGAAAAATAATCGATCATTCGATTATTCAAATCACTCGAGATATCTCGAGAAGTCAGCGCGATCATTCGAATGATTTAGCCGAGAGATTATAATATAATAATAATCGCCTTTCGCTGCTTCGAATGACGATACGAAATACGAAATAATGCCGTCGCCGACTCGGCACTCGACGTTGCGTTACGATGCGATTGTCTCGGATGTGTTTTTCATTCGAATGATTATTTATTTCGAATGATCCTTCGATATCGATCGAGCATTATTTCATCTCTCGACAACGCATAGCATGTTTTTAATATTGTCTGGGTCTCGGATGATTTTTTCATTCGAATGATTGTTTATTTCGAATGATCCTTCGATATCGATAGAGCATTATTTAATCTCTCGACAACGCATAGTGTTATTGCATGTTTTTATGATATATAGGGTGTTAGTAAAGTATGTGGCCAAACTTGAGGGTATTATTCCTTACTTAATTTTAAGACAAAACATAGGTCCTAAAAGATTTTGTTTTTAATACACAGGGTGTTGAATTTTTGTAAAAGGTTTTTCCTCAATAACTAGATGACGCAAATTAGTATAAAGTTGAAATTTGGTGACAATTTTTAATGCATAAAGGGGAGTCATGCTAGTTGCCAAATTTGTTTAGAGAAGTGTTTTTGTTTTCATGGATCTCTTACTTGTTTGTTATTTTTAACAAATTATACTAATAAATAATGTTATGTTTAACTTTACATTTTTTTGTTTTTATCGAAAACGGCCAATCCAAGCAAAAAAAATTCAAGAGATGATTTTTGTGCAGTGTTATATGCAATATTTTTTGATTCGAATGATTATTTCGAATGATCATTCGATTATTAAAATCATTCGAGAGCTAATATTTCGATTATTTAATTCATTCGATTATTCCCAACACTAATAAAAACAGTACGCTAAATATTACCGTTGCGGTGTGGACGCAAGGTTTAACCAGCGGTGAGGAGAAAAACAGTACAAGTCGGTCACTTGTACTCGGCTTGTACTGGTTTTAAGCTCATCGTCTGGTTTATTCCATGATTCGCCATTTGTCTATTGACAATGCACGTGACAGTAAAGGCGTATAATGAACCGGTCCCAATAAATGTCAAGAAAATTATTGAAATTTTACAGAAACTGAATATGATATTTAAAAAAAATGCCAAATCTGCCTCTTTTCATATTCTTGGATTTTTATTTTTCTTTCTTAGTTAATAAAGATTTTCGCATAGGCGTAGTTAGGCAGTCAAGTTCAGGGGAGCTTAAGTCCTAGACCCTATTCTGTATATGTCCAAAAATTTTGTTCATAAGGCGGAGGGTTGTAAATTTTGGGGGTGCTAAACACCCCAAAGCCCACCCTTAACTAGGCCCATGGACTGTTGCTTTCCCTTAAGAAAATATAAAAAGCTGGCGAAATTTCGAAATGTATGATGTAACGTAATATTTTTTTATATTACATAATAAAATAATATAACGTTACATCTTCTTACGAATACGTCCTGTAATTTGCAGCATATTGACTTATTTTAGCCCAATCCGCATAGTTGAGTCGAACAACAGTACATGTCCACAGTGGCGTATTCAGGGGGGGGGGGGGTGTTACCCCCTCCAAAAACCCAAAGTTTATACAACCTTTGTATTCAAAAGAGAAAAAGGAAATAAAAGTTTTCGTCTTTTTGTCCCCCCCCCCCCCGAGCGTATTCCTGGCTGCGCATGTCCATGATTTATTTTTTTATAGAGCAAAAACTAATGTTTATTTTAAAAGTTTGTTAACGTAAAAAAATAGTTAATAATAAGATCTATAATTGCCCTGTACATGTCATGTACAAACGGATTACAAATATTGGCGACTGTACAACACTTCAGGAAAACTTGGATAAAATTAATGATTGGTGTCTTAACAACAACCTACAGCTTAATATCGGGAAGTGCAATGTGGTATCACTTACTAACAAACTTTCTGTAATTAATTACAATTACTCTCTAACCGACAAAAGTATCTCCCGCTCTGATCAATTCTGTGATCTCGGAGTAGTTTTCGACTTTAAACTTTCATTTGGGTCACATATGAATAAAAATAAAGTTATAAATGACGCATCGAAAAGTTATGGTTTTACTGTCCGCTGTACCAGGGACTTTAACGACATTGAAGCGCTTAAAATACTATACAACACCTATGTTAGATCAATGTTAGAGTACGCTGCAGTGATCTGGTTACCTGAATATAATGTACATATTAACTCTCTTGAGGGAGAGCAGAGGAAATTTTTAAAGTATGTAAGTTTCAAAAGTGATAGCCCATATCCTGTGCATGGTCATCTGCAGACTGAACTGCTCAACAGATTCAAGTACAGTTCTCTCAGGGATCGTCGTGATTACCACCTTTTAATTATTCTCTTTAAATTACTTAACAATCAGATAAACCATATATATATATATATATATATATATATATATATATATATATATATATATATATATATATATATATATTTTATTTTTCATTCACGGCCTTTTCGCTGCACTAGCGAAGAAGTAAATCTTCGCATTTACATTTATTATTATATATATATATATATATATATATATATATATATATATATATATATATATATATATATATATATACAGCGTGTGTAGAATTTTACTTGACAAATGGGAAACTTTTTTATTATTGATTTTTCGACAAAAAGTTATTCTTTATAAAAAGTTTTGCTTCCTTTCCAATACCGAACGGCTTAACTAAAATTGACAACTTATACAGGGTGGTCGGTAATTTACCTTTTTTAAAATGGCATTTTTTCTCACTGTTTCATTACTGGTTTTTCGATCAAAAGTTATGTCTAATGATAAGTTTTGGTTCATTTCAAACCCAGAATAATTTAGAAAATTGTCTCCTCTCAGTGTGTGTGCTAGAATGAATTTTGTAAATTGTTTTTAAACCTACTTTCGCCAAATTTCTAATTTACCTACACCTGATTTAAAAATCAGCACCAGTTGTGTACTTTGAAAGTCAAATTTAAACTGTCATAGTTGATTACCTAATTTTGAATATCATTTGAGATCAAGATGCATTTGTCCAATGAAGAAAAGGTTGAAATTGCATTAATTATTGGAAATAACTACCGCACTACGCGTGAAGCTGCTGAAGAATTCAACTTAAATCATCCCGAACGACCAGATATTTCCCATCAAACACTAGCGAACGTTCTGAGAAGTTTTAAGCAGTGTTCTCCAAAGTTTTTCAAGGTGCGGGATCATAACAGGAACAACTATATTCAATATGGCCAACACAATGAAGATGACGAACTTCAAGTTTTGTTATGCATTCACGAAAATCCAAAAATAAGTTTAAGGCAAATGTCACGTGACCTTGATTTGGGAATAAATTTTGTAAGGTTTGTTCTTAAGAAACATAATTTTAGACCTTTTAAACCAAAATTCACGCATACTTTATTACCAGAAGACTCAGTTTGGAGATTAGATTTTTCTGCACTAATATTAGGATTTATGATGGATGACCGAAGACTTGCTTTTAAAATTCTTTTTTCAGACGAAGCCGTTTTTACGACTAACGGTACAGTGAGTAGCCAAAATTCGCGCTACTGGGCTACCGATAATCCCCATTGGACAATTCAGTGCAGGAGCCAGTACTCTCAGAAAATTCATGTTTGGATTGGTATACTAGCAGAAAAATTGTTGGGGCCGATATTTTTTGAGGACACCTTGAGAGGAGACAATTTTCTAAATTTTCTTGAAGGCGATTTCACAGAACTACTAGAAAATCTTAATTGGAAGAAAGGAGGCATTTAATTTTTCAGTTAGATGGAGCTCCTTGTCATTTTTCAAGACATGTGAGAAACTAGTTGATTACCCAATTTCCAAATAAATGGATTGGAAGGGCAACCAACGAGGACAACAATTTTTGTCAAGGTCGCCTGACCTCACCCCCTTGGATTATTTTTTGTGTGGGACTCTAAAGGAAAGGGTATATAAAACTCGCCCTCGAGACAGGGAAGAGCTTAAAAATAGAATAAGAACTGAATGTGAAAACCTGAAGAGGCATCAACTGGCAAATGCAGTTCGAAGATTTAAAACTAATTTAATTAAATGTATGGAAAATAATGGCGGGTTGATTGAAGATTAATCTTTTGTTCAAGAAATTTTTTCAAATTTAATTTTTTTATGTTAAATTATAATTATATTAATTATGGAGCACCCTGCGTAGACTTGAATAACTTTAATTACATTATTCTGTGTTTGAAATGAACCAAAACTTATCATTAGACATAACTTTTGATCGAAAAACCAGTAATGAAACAGTGAGAAAAAATGCCATTTTAAAAAAGGTAAATTACCGACCACCCTGTATATGTTAAGTCAATTTTAGTTAAGCCGTTCGGTATTTGAAAGGAAGCAAAACTTTTTATAAAGAATAACTTTTTGTCGAAAAATCAATAATAAAAAAGTTTCCCATTTGTCAAGTAAAATTCTACACACGCTGTATATATATATATATATATATATATATATATATATATATATATATATATATATATATATATATACATGACCTATTAGATAAACTTCATTTTAATGTTCCGCGTATGAGTTCGGTTCATAATGCATTTTGTTTGCCAGTCCCACGTAAAAACATTTGGAAGTTTTCTCCTACTTTTTTTTAATGTGTGATATATACAATAAATGTCAAGACTTCGATTTTTAAATTGTTCTGTCAATACTGTTAAAAGATTGGTGCAGCATAGGCAGATATTTTCTTCTTTCTTTTCCTTATGTCTGTGTCTCTGGTTAATAACATATAATACTGCGAAAAGATTTGTGAGTGTAAGTTAGGTTAAGTAGCATCTCAGGTTAAGAATTCAATTATTATTATTACGTAATATGAATTTTCTTTCAAAAGTATACTGTTTTTTCGCTATCCCTGCCTTGTAGTTGGGGTGACTGTGGGGCAGGCAATGTAAATAAATGCTTGGTGCGAATCAGCCTTGAATAGCGTTCAAATTATTAACATCCTGTTGTTTTTCTATCAGTGTGTATGATTTATAGCCGGTAGAAATAATAATACTTATTTTACAACAACAACAACAGTACCTACAACTTCTACAAACAACTACAAATAGAAAAAAGTTCGATCATGTTCACAGTATGCTTGAACAATCAGACCTACCCGTCTGTTTCAAAATGA